>JAODTR010051679.1:0-18042 GCA_025399935.1 Amblyopsis rosae
TCCAATGTGGCTCGGGAAAGGGAGGTTTGGGGTCCCCTGCTGGAGCTGCTGACCCCGCGACCCGACTCTGGATAAGCGGATGAAGATGAATGGATGGATGGAGATGAGAAAGCTGAAATACTTCTTGGTAGTGTTCTATTTCAAACAATCTTTCTGTGACATGGTTTGATATGGAAGTGTTACTTATTTTATTGTGCTATACAAATACCAAGGAAACGACTACGCAAATGTGTCACACACATTGAACTGTAGGTCACACTCTGTGAAGGAGAGGAGATGAACTTTTCTCTAACAACGTGGAGACCACAACGTAAGAAGCTTGGTATTATCACAGAGAGCCTGTTGCTACAGGAAGAAGATGCTGACTATGCATATGTATAATGTTAACAGGCAATGTCCAGGCACCGGCGGTTAGGCAAACACCGTTGAAGGGTATGTAGGTTGGCATTGTGCTGTAGGCGTGAAATGGCGGGCGGGGGGGGGGGGGTAGCCTGCCAACTCTGTGTGCAGCTTAATTAACTCCAAAGCAGGCAAACTGGAGGATGCTCGGTCGCCGTGCATATCAACGACCTGCATGCTTTCTAAGCACCTTCACAGACAAGTGTTCCTTTGTGAGCCGGAGACCACCATTTAGTCAACGCCGGGGGAGCCCAAGGAACCTCCTCTGTTTCTCGCCTTTATTTGATATTATATTCTTTTAATATTTTAGCACCCTAGGTAGTTGCATTCGATTAAATTTGTATAGGGTTGATTACATGGTTTCTCATATTTCAGTTTTGGTATGCTTGCCCTAAACTCTTTCAGTGGAGAAAGTGTTAATTCAGTGTGTGCTCATATGAAAACACATAGACCTATATCTTTTATTCTGTTTTCTTAATACAGTAACATTATTTAATAGAAACCATAGGCTACACTGTGAGCTGTGTCATGAGTACTGCATGCCAGTGTGGGTTTGGCTTTGCATAGTCAAAACCACAGGACATGAGTTGTGTTTAGGTGTTTGCTGCTGTAGTACTAGACCTGTTGTTGTGCTGTCATTGAGAAGGTCAAAGCAGCGGCAAACCAGGGACAAAGCTGTTTCTGTAAGCCAGTGGTTCAATGGTCCAGTCAGTATTAACAGTGATCCTTTCCCCCTGTGAAACAAGTGCTGGCTTTGCTAGTCACTGACCTCTAGTGGCCACACAGGGTATTATTAAGCCTCTTATTTTATTTTTTTACAGCCATCAAAATATACAGTAGGCAACGGCCAATCATATCACCATCTATCATAAATATGGACGATGTGAGTCGGAGAGTGTGAGTGGGGTGTACGCCTTTTAATAGCAGTGTTTGTCTAAGTCAGCAACTTTGTAATCAAAATGTGATAATCTTTCGCTCACTCTCACTCGCATAATCGCTCTCTCTCTGTTTCTCGCTGTGTTTCTCTCTCACACACACACACACACACACACACACACACACACACACACACACACAGAGGTCAGACCTGATATATATTCAGTTTAGGCCACCAGTATCTGTTATGGGAGCATGCTGCGTCATTAAATGTGGTCCTGCTGTGTTCTATGGGCAGGCTGTCTGGCTGACCTTGATTGGCTGCCTTGCTGACTGCTATAGCGTCATGATGGACTGCCCTTGCAGCGCTGCCTGTTCGGCTGCCAAACTGTGTAGCTGGATGCTCTGTTTGTCTAAATGGCTCAGCGACAACTGGCTAGCATGCTGGTTTCATGCATGCTGACATGTTGCTAGCTGGTTGTCTAGCTCCTGTGTGTTTTCACCGCCTTGGCATCACAGCTGTCACAGAGTCATGCCCTCAAAGACATCTGCTTTCACAAAGACACCTATATCACCCTGCAGGGCACGGAGGCACTGGCGTCGGCTGTTGCACCAACGCACACGTTGTGAGGTTTTATACACGCAACACACACACACAGAACTGAAGTTATCAGATGATATTACATGTGGAACGTTCCCACATTCTGACAAACCGGCAGTTTATCAGATACAACACATACTCAACTGAAATAACAGAGAACATTAACCGTCTTCTAAAGCTTTTAAAATGCTGCCATACTGCTTTTCTATATAAAGAATATTTAAGATTCCTCTGGCATAATGTCAATTTCCATTGGATAATCCATAAAGGGATAGCTTTTGGCATAATGTTGGTTAGCTCATGTTTGTTTGCTACTCATTTCATGCACCTTTGTTTTACACCAAACTGCAAGGGTTAGTCCACTAAGTGGAACCTTTCTGTCAATTTGAGATAATGATATGAACGTATCATCTTCACTCTTTGAGTTGTGTTTGTTTGGGATATTTGCTTAAAGCTGCTGTACTTTATGTAGATTGGAGAGTTGCAATGAGAGCTAATTAAAAATGTACAAAAAGTTTATATTTAAAAACAATCAACAACTCAAAACCCCACCAGCTCCTCCTCTGCTCCCTTCCTCTGGCGCCCGTTGGTTTGCCATTGTGAAGCCCATTGACAAGCCTGCATTCATTTGCTTGACAGGCAATGTAGATTTGCCAGGCCAATCATGGAAAAGAGGCCCTGATTGGTCAGAAGTCTTCAGGTAGCTGCCAAATGTTAAACTGACTTGTATAATGGCAGGGGGTTCTAGCTCTATAATCCTGACAGATCTCTTCAAGTGCAACATGTACAGATGTGACACGTTCTAATGAAATCTAACATAAGGTATTGCTTTCTATTACCCAAATAAAAATTTCAGTATAAGGAGAGGAGCATTATTCTGACCCACACATTTAGAGACTCACAATGTTTGTCTGGAATTGTCCTTGTGCTTCAAATAGTCCATTTTAGTTTTGAAACTAAGCATCCATCGAATCACTGTGCTCCAGAAGGGCAAGACCCATTTTATTGTTGGTTTAAGGCCATCCAAAACAAACTTCCAATATATATATATGTGTATATATATATATATATATATATATATACATATATATACCTAAATGTAAACCAGCTCTTACCAAACAAGGTGATATGATTGGTTAGTTATTGAGCTTCCCCAGGCCCATTCTAATACAGGCACAACATAATGTTCCATCTGTGTCCCTCAATTTTAGAATAATCTCCAGCAGAAAGCCCATAGATTGGAAGATACTGTGTCCATAGCACATTATAAGAAGTGTCTTATTACATTTTATACTTTATTTTGTTATGTTTTATTTTAGTTTAAGATGTTCTTTATAGTTTTACCTGTATTTATATATACCCCCCACCTTGTAATACAGGGCACCTCTGAATGAGACCTTGGTCCCAGTGGGTTTTTCCTGTATAAATAAAAGTAATGATTTCTGATGGCTCACATGCTCTCTACCCCTCCCCGGAGTGTGTACAGTTGTTTCAAAACATTACCAGTGGATGGAAGTTAAGATCCTAGAGGTATCACCGAGCAGTGTACGGCTAATTTCCTATGTTTTTGCAGATTTTCAGTTGATATGGATTAACATGCTTTTCCCCTCTTGGTTTTCAGGGCTTCTTCAACCCTATCACTGAGCAGAGTGTGTGGGTTAGTGAAGACCTTCTACATTAGCACTCTTATCACACACAATTGGGTGGAATCATCAGAAAAAGGCTTGTAGCATGAATAAATACCAGATAGCCCAGCTTATATCAACATTACCATCATTATCACTGCATGTGTGCATATGTGCACAGGCTGTGTGCGCGCTGCGTGTCGAACTTGTGAGTTTATCACTTCACATCGACATATATATTACATATATTACATTCACATCAGTAGTGTTGAGAATGGTCTGTTCTTAAAAGATATGGTGTTATATCTAGGCAACAAATAACAGTCCCATTGTGGCAGCTCCCCTGGCGAGAACATTAAAGAGCCCTTCTCTCCTGATCAGCCTGGGTTTGATAGGAAGGGGAGCTTATGAAAGGCAAATTTCTTTCTTAAGAGCACATCAAAGACACCAGACAGCCTGCATCATTCCTAGTGCCATATTCAAAGCAAGACGACAAGGTTAGTAGGGAATGAGTGAAGCAAATTGGCTTGGCCATGGTTGGAGTCCCTGCCAACACTTGACAAACTAAATGAGAATTCAGGGATAAACTCCAAAAGACATTAGCGCAGCTTTAGAAGGAATAATGTTCCGGTTGTAGAGGGTTTGTTTTTGCACTGCACCACGATTGAACTTCCCGTATCTTTTAGAAGAGTTTGAATTATGATTTTATAAAACAAATTGTGCAATAATGAATATGTATATTAATTATTGGTGGCTTTTTGTGAATGAGCCTTTTTCACAGATGCTTGTTAGGAAATGTACATTTGGTGAAGCCCCAGTCCAAACACACAGGTTTAATGTGGCTAAGAGAGCACTCAGTATTGTGCTGTGTACTGTACAAACCCTGCTTGCTCGGCTCCTCTGTGTCATGTTGCTGCACCTGTTACAGCAGAGCTGTACAACTGACCCCTTATTTACAGTTTGTTCTTTTGAGTATGACGTTCTTGTATCGTAACTCTGTGCAGGCTTTAACTCCAGCCGTGTTCTAATCACCTATCATAATTCAAAAGACGCTGGGGTTACTAGTAGGGCATGAGTGTGTTTCTAAATGTGGGAATTAGCATTTCCCCTGTTTACAGGCTATAGACAGGAGGAAAGGTTAACTGTCTAGGTTAGTGCGTTCAGGTAAAAACAAGCCCCAGAGATAACAAACAAGCCATTGTTGCTTTAAGCTGTTGAGTCATGTCTTGTGCAAGGCCTTTATGTATGTGGTGTTTACCTCAAAGGAATAACAAGGGATTGTAAGCTAATACACATTTTGTCAAATTCACCAAATATCTCCTCCCAGTCTGCTATCTTATTCGTTCTCTGTGCGCGCTGACAAAATAATCCGGTTATCTGGTCCTACACAGACCTGGCGCCGTAAATGGGAGCCAGGTCTGTGTAGGACCACTAACCACACAGAACAACAATATCCTATCCTTCGCAATGGTTTCCAATGTATGGGGCGAGCCTTCTGAGGGAGCACCCTATGCCATTGAAGGGAGAGGTGCTTGAAGTTAGCAAGCGTTCTTGAGAATGATTTAAGCGGGCTAACTAAACTTAATACAAGGCCACACTGTCCACTTAGTGCTACAACACCTTAGCTTTGCTGACAGGCAGTTCTCACTGTGTGTCAGCAACACAGCTAATGTTAGCTTGCTGTACATGTGCTGGTATGTGAGCGCATGTCTTGGTGGGGGCTTGATAGGATGTGTGTGTGTGTGTGTGTGTGTGTGTGTGTGTGTGTGTGTGTGTGTGCGTGTGTGACTGCGGGGGGTCAAGATGAACATCATGGATGTCTAAATAAATCCATACAGGCTCAAATGGCTCCATTGTTACTGTGGATCATGATGCATTCACATTCTGTTACGCCTAATGGGTCTCCACCATGTAACCTCCACCAACCGCCTCCCAAAACCTCTGTGGAGGTCCTCCGGGCTGAAATTGAGGAGCTTCTGAACTCTATCTTTCCTCAGATGAATTGTTTCTCTCATTTGCTTAAAATATTTCATCTTGAATTATTACTCCTGTAATAGAGGGATTTAATTACCATTTCAGGATTTCTTTCCCCCTTGCGCCACATTTTTCATGTGAAATGATTCTCATTAAAATAGCACTTAGCAATCTACAGTGCCTGTGCCTAAAGAGAATGTTGCATTACCTTTTAACCCACTTTATTATGCCAGAGGCACTCAATGCCTCCAAAAGTTACAGAATTAATTCCATTTGCACCAAATATGTCAGATCAAACACTTTATTTCTGACTTTATAACCAATTTATATACACATTGATTGAGAGCAACAATATTCCCCTTGTGTTTAGCGTTGCTCGGAGCCTGTTAGTGATAGTGCTAAGATTATTTATCCATATGGTTTTGTAAACATCCAGTGGTGAGACGGGCGTTTCCATGATACTCTAGCAGAAGTAGTCTGTGTCACCATTAAATCCCTATGTTTAGAGAAACTACTCTAACAGAAGCTGTCTTTGAATGTGAATCTGAGAAACACGATCGGGCACTCGTATGCCCATACTCTGCACGTGCACATGACCACCATACTTACACAGCCTGTGTGTTACTTATGCAGTGCCTGTGCCTAAAGAGAATGTTGCATTACCTTTTAACCCACTTTATTATGCCGCATAAACTCTACCATGCCCCTTGTGGCCATACTTAGATTACAATTAAGTAATTTAACACATGCTTTTATCTAAAGCTGTTACACATAGCCACCTTTTCAAGTCACTGACCTATTTTTAGCTTTAGACATTTGCATGAAACTAGATGTGTTAGGTGCCAAATGTGATTTGCTTCTAAAGTGTTTCTGTCCTCAGGTACTATTTTGCCAGAAGACCAGTGATTGTGATCGCGGACCCTGACATGCTCAGACAAATTTTGGTCAAAGACTTCAACAGCTTCCCCAACAGAATGGTGCATAATTTGCACACATACACACCATCTCTCACATGTACACAAATATACACAGGCAGGTACAATAAACTGAAAGAAAATGCTACATAATGTGCTGTAATCAATTTAATTGCAATGTAGAATACATACTGTAGAGGTACATTTTGTTTAATATTTTAACAATCCATAAAGACACATCTAGGTTGTAGGAGATTTGGCAATTATTTAGCAAAATGACAATTTCTACTAACGATTTCATGTTTAACAAACATCGACAAATCCATTAATTCATTGTCAACATTGCTTTCTAATCAGGACACCTTAATCAAACAGACCCATGATTAAATGCATTAGCGGCCAGCTTCTAAACCAAGCCAAATGTTTTTCATCAAACCGAGGCCGGAGCTTGCATTGCGGGAGAATGTCTTGTGCTCTCTCTCTCTCCATGGCTCTGTGATTCTGGAACAGTCTCTAAGCCCTCCATGGCCCCAGAGCTGGGAATCAGTATGTCTGTGGAGCATATAGCGTGTCAGTCATGGAGTGCAGGGAGCAGAAAAAGACATGCCATATAAAGGTCACAGGTTTGATGTCAGGCGTGTGTGTGTGAGAGAGAAAGAGTCTTGTCCAAGGGAGGATGGCGAAGACACTAGCTCATTGGCTAGAGAAACTTAGCATTAGCAAAACAAGCAAACGAGTGCAAAAATCCTATTTTGGAATTGATGAAGCATGATAATGATCTGAACAGAGCGGATTAACACAACAGAAAAGAGCACCGCTACCTATAGCTAGGGGGGCATTGGGTGGTGGCGGGTGGAGCTGCAGCAGAGGAGATCAGAGCAGAGAAATGAAGGTGCATGGTACTGTGGCAGTGGCCATGTCAGACACAAGCTAACCCTTGGCTGACACATGCGTCAGCGAGAGGTCACAGGCCAGCGGGGTCACCCTGCTCCCATCGGCCCCCTCTATTGGCATGGCTCTGCGCTGCATCCTGCCAAAGGGAGATATGTCAAAGGGGAATTACAGAGCAGAGGCCCCTGGAAAATCAATAATATTTGGAAACATTGTACGGCTCCTGCGCTTTGTTTTCACTGTGTTGACACACACACAAGCACACTCACATGCATATGCGCACGCTACTTGGACTAGGTTGAATCCTTTCAGCATGCATTTTATTGTGTGCCATGTCTGCTGTTGGTGAGTTAGTTGGTCGTGTGTTGTTGTCATATTATATGCACATTTCTTGTTGTTAAAAATTCTGAACCGTTCTTTTGCTATGAACTAGGGTTATTGCGACATAGTGGAATAAATACAAAACACAAATAACCCACTGCCCAAACACTATTTCAGTATTTCAGTTCATGGAGTTACTTTTCAGAGAAATATGCTCCAATTATAATTTACTGTGTCAGTTTCTAAATGTAACGTTACACTCCTTAGTGTCTGGAATTACCCTTGTGGCTACAAGCAAGAAAAGTATTTTGGTTTTGAATGCTGCCCCTCCCCCTTTGGCCAAATTGGCTCCCATCGTGGTCTACCCATCCCCCTATTATGTTTTAAATGTAAACAATGAGTGGAGAGGGGTTTTTGGGGCACTATAAAAAGCCATGGCAATGTTATGGGTAAAACAAAGCAAGATGTCTGCTGTGTATTCATCTTTTGCTTGTAGAAAATTATAATATTGAAAATCAGATGTTCACAAGCATTAACTGCACGGCAATGTCCTTTAGCACACCTCTAAACCTTTGCTGTAATCTGTGGCTGAAACAGGGAGTCAGCAAAACAATGTCCATGTTTTTGTTTCCCTATAGTTACTGTCATTTTCATTATTATCAAAGCTGAATTCAAAACAACACAACGCTACACCATGTAAATATAATCCACTTGCTACGGCTGTGAAAAAGCAATAGTGTGTATCCTTACGAAGGTGCCTGCTCCTGTTGTATACCTGTCTCAGTGGACCTGGTCTCTAAAGATGTGGCTATGATGAAACCGATCAGGAACAAAACATCAAGACAGGCTGCTCTCCCGTCTATTGCTGAGATGGCTTGACAAACCACTGTGGCAGGAATGACATGATACAGTAATGATCCTAGTGATTGATGGAGGAACTGTTTAGAGCAGAACCCTTTGTGAAGAGAGAGAGGGAGAGTATAATTAATCAAACTATAATTAATCTGCAGTTAAGAAAGTGGAGAAGAAAATGTATAGTGTGTTTTGACGTTGATCAGTATTGTTTTCTCTGGTGTTGCATTAGGAAGAAAAATAGGTTCAGCATAGGTTCAACAGTGTCAATAGAAAGTGAATTAGAGGAGCATAAAAACTTGTTTTATTGTTGAAAATGTTGTAGTAAGCTTTCTTGTCATAGACTGTGCCCTTGTTCTTACTCCTCAGTTGTAGTGTACCCAGAACCACACATTCATCTTATGTTTAATAGGTAGGTGCAAACCTAATACTATTGCCAGGGGAGGAGTAAATCAGAGTGACGTCCACCTAGAAGTACATAAATAGAGGAGTGTACTTTTAGTACTTTAGACCATAATGCTTATATGGAAATGCATGCAAGCATCAATTTGTCCTTATACTGCACTTACTTTCGCACAAGCATTAGCTGTATACTGTAGCCTTTGAGCCTATGTTTAAGTGCTGGTGTTCTTCTGCCCAGACTATCCAGGCTATTAAATTTTCCACCAAGCCCACGAGTGACTGTCTGCTGCTGCTGAGGAATGAACAGTGGAGGAGGGTCCGGAGCATCTTGACCCCCACCTTCAGCTCAGCCAAGATGAAAGAGGTGTGTGAGGTCTTTTCTTTGCTCTCAGGCCTGTTGTAGTCTCCTGTTGCTCTCGACAGTAATCACAACGTTATTCAGAATGTCAGCGTTCTGAATAATTCAACGTCATAATTCTGTGGTAATTTACTCTTATTATTCAGTATCTTCAGAGAACTTGACACTGAAGAAGGTTTAAATTGGTTAAAACTAACAAAGTGTACTGTAGCCATTCACAAATACAGCAATATGATGATACTTGTTTAGTCCAAAATAATTTGTCCAGAATTAACATGGTTCTATATCAAATGGTCTAAAACTGATGAATGTTTTTAAAGTAAATTATTATTTTATTTTCTATTGTACAGGTTGATGAGCTATAGTATAAAACAGTTCAGTGTACAGTAGCCTGTGTAATTATCCACATTGTGTTATTGGGGCTGTGTGTGTGCTGTATGTGTGTTAAAATTGTAATTGCAGTTAGGTTAGTCACCATAGCAACCTTAATCACTTGTCTAAAGGTAAAGATCTTAAGTTGTGTGTGTAAAGAATGTGGTTCAGAGGTCTAAATCGTGTATATCACTATAATATTGCTGTGGGTCAATTAACTGAAAAACATTTTTACAGGAACAGTTAAAAAAATATATACTGTTTTTAAATTTATTCAAAATATACATATACTTTGTATTTTAGATAACTTAGCTCACTAATTGATGTCTCTCACAACAAAATAGTTTCAGATACCTTCAAAATATCCTTATTGGTGTCCGTGTGAATGAAGCCTGCTCCTTAATACCCCATTCAATTAAGTATTAAGTTAGGGTATGTAACTGCAAAATTACCACATTTAAAGCAGTGTTACATTTGCATATTTAGAAGAAGCTGTTATCAAATTGGTTTACAATAGATTAATACTGTAGGCCATACAACAGTTATACTGTAAGCAATCAACATTATGTTAGAATAATAATGACAGCAACAATTTAGATATACTGTACATTTTACGACATTGTACACTATCTTTTTACATTCATTCCTCACAATAATTGCTAACAGCGTACATACCAGCCAAGTGTTTCATCTTCTAAGAGATAATCCTACCACAGAGTACAAAAGAGAAGGTTTATTATAAATTAAATTAAAAAAATTCTAAAAGTTATTATGGTAACAGTGCCAGTTTCCATAGTAACACTCCTGATAAATTAACCTCTATAGTATATTAGCCTTTACTGAATATGCGACAGATGCAGATTCCTGGTCTGAAAGTGTGCTCGGTATGGCAGGCGTTAGGTCCCCTATGCCAAAGCATTATTAAACTGAGCTCCTTTGTAATTATGATGTGGTTTTACTAAAATTGTGTTTAATATACTGTACTGTAAAATATAGTCAAGATAAATCCAGATTCAAAACATGGGCATTTATACCTTTATCTGCCACACCGGGTCAAATGTACCTGTTATCAAAAATTCATATATTTTCGCCAAGTTTCTTATTTTTGCGCAGCTACCTTTTACACATTCTATGTTGCTAGGCGACGCTACACAAGTGTGTCATAGAAATCTACGTCATTCATAATATATAACAGTAGATTCTCACAGGGTCAGCTGGCCACACACAATGCGTAACATTTGAAGAAAGCGCTTTTGTCTGTCTGATGTTTCAGTCAGCAAATGTACACTGGCTGAAGTGGCACAGCTCGTACATAGCACGTAGCTACGTACGAGCATCCTTGGATGTGACACTTAAAGAGTTGAATGCGCTTCTATGTGAGGGGTGTATAGTGGGGAAATAACAGTGAGATGGAAAGTTTCTGGTTTGAGCATATGGTTCAAAACATTTCTCATTCTCAACACTTATTTATCAGACAACCGATAATACTTAAGTCTTACGAAACAATACAGTTTGCAAAATCAATAGAAACCGAGATTTACATAATGCACTTGGCACGCTTCTCGTGAATAACAGAGCGGTAGTTCACAGTTAGCACTCTGCTTTTGTAATTTTACGAAGATGATAATATCATTTAATAATAATAATTTTAGATAGGCTTTTCTAAGTGTTTTCTTACTTGTAGACTAGTCGACTAGTCTAAGTTCAAATTTAGTCGTTAGGAACATCCCTAGTAGCTACTGGTACCTGCTGTGTCCAACAAGGAATAGGTGAGTATCTGTTTTCTAGCTGCGCTTCAAAAGTTAACTCCGAGTAAAGTTGTGGGAGCGGGGTTAATGACAAATATGTTAATTTCTCCGCTGGGAGCCGTGCCTGTCCCCGCAGTTTTGCCACTCTGACAGCGTTGAATTCAGCGCGTCTGAACTTACAGCATCAACAGCGTTTTTGAGTGCAGACAGGGAGAGACTGACTCTGACCCAGTGAACAAGAAAAAGTACCTTCTGCTTTCAAAAATAAAAAAATAAAAAAATAAGTTTAACTGACTAGTATTTCTGGTGTCGACTAGTGAGGCTGGCAACGTTTAACCGACTAATCACGCACATCCCTAGTGTGCACACAGAAGATTGCATTCTATCCTGTAACCTCGAGTCACATCAATAATAACCTGGGTGTTTTTGCTTTTGTATGGTAGCTACTAAAGTCGAAATGCTTCAATTGTATTTTAATTTCAATTATAATAATAATTTAAATCTAAAACTCCACCTTTGTCATTCGTCATCATGTTATTATTACAGTCTCTTTGCTCGTATTAATTGGCCCAGTCAGCAGGCTCAAAGGTCGCACAACAGGAAGCAATTTTAAAGTAGACAATGTTGCTTCAATTCCATATATATATATATATATATAGACAGAGAGCGAGAGAGAGAGAGAGACTTCCTCCTCCAACCCCTTAGCTTATCACCTTCCTCCTACACTGCTACTGTACTTGTCTCAACCCCCTACTGGAGCTCTCAGCTCCACTGCCCCCTGCTGTCCTGTAGGAGGTAATAATAGACCGAGCTGGATTCACTGGATGTTTACTGACTGTTCAGTCCAACCTCACTGCATTCAGAACAGTGTTGTATGTGTTCATTGAGCATACTATGTGCGTGCGTGTGTGTATCTTGAGGTCTGAAATTATCTCTTTCAGATGTTTACCATATTCACACCACTTTATGTCCTGCATAAGTGTCTCTCATATAGAGACCAGTCTGACTGGAGTGAGTCACTCCATTTTCATTTGTGAGGGAGTGGAATGTATGAACATGTTTTATTCTCGTAGAAGAATGAGTGTGTGTGTATGTGTGTGTGTGTGTGGTTTTTGTGAACAGTTGTGTTACAATGTGGCCCCCATACTTTTAATTGGAACATTAATAACTGTTATGTGACGTCATACCGTGAGCTTGTGTAGATACTGAATCACACACACACACACACAGACTCATAATAATGAACACTAATCCAAGATTTAGCATGGGAGACTGAATTCAGTGGCAGTAATCTTGTGCTGTTATGAAATGCATCTTTTATGAGCACATACAAATCTTTATATGTCTTGCCAAACAAACATTTGACTCAAATGTTAGCTTGTTGCCCTGCAATTTATGGAGTCAATCTCTTTTGTGGGTTTCTTGTTTAAGATCTACACTTAGTAAGTTTATTTATATAGTGCTTTTCACAGACATAAAATCACAAAGCGCTTTCTTTACATTAAAACATCAACATGATGGGTAATAACCAGCAGGAGACCCCAAACCTCCCTTTCCCGAGCCACATTAGCCAGCTCTTACTGGGGGATCCCGAGGCGTTCCCAGGCCAGTGTGGAGATATAATCTCTCCACCAACCATGAGAACCAACACCACAAATTAAAATATAAAACAATGATAAGACTATTTAAGAGTTAACAAAAGCCTGTGTAAATAGAAATGTTCTCAACTTCTTTATAAAAATATCCAGTGTATCTGATTATGTGCTCATTGGTTTTTGCTCATATCCTGGGCTTCTATGATAAGGGATTTGAAGGCATACTAAGGCTGACAATGGGTCTGAAGGAATACAGTTACTGCAGACTCCGCCCCCAGCAGGTGTGTTAGGGCTCCTGGAGTTAATCCACAGTTCCATAATGGTTACACCTTCAGGGTTAAATATAGGGGAATACATATAGCTGAGTATCTTACTTGCTTCTAGCTTTATCAATACATTCAGTTAGGTAAATGCAGGAGTGTAGCTAAGTGGGGGCCAGGGGTGGCCAGTGCCACCCCATTACAATCACTAAGTATTTATAGGTCCTTATAAGTTTGTGTGTAATATTAGACAATGTATTGGGACTTACTCATTACTGAGAGGTATTCACTAATCTATATTTAAATTGTATTGTTGGAAATATGTTTGTGTAGCACTGCTGGCTATTGTAGAAATATGCCTTGCCTTGACTCCCTGTTTCAAGAGGAAATACAGGATTGGATTGCTACCTATCACTGTCCTGCAGATGTGCAACATGGTAGACATATTCAGTTGTCAATAGGCACAGGTACAGTGTACTGTATTGCCTATAAATCTGACTTTTGCTCATTCTTTCCAAACTTCCCCAAGTTGCCCACTGTTACTGTAGTCCAGTCTGCCTGGCAGTGGAAGTCTTCCAGCAGATATGGAATGCGCCCTGTTGCTGTAGCCAATGTATCTCTGAACTAAAATCAGCATCTTATCTCAGCCAAAGTCTAAAGATCTTATCTTTCCAATACCTTTTTTTCTTTTCAAATCTATCCCGCTTATTGCTGGCATAAATAGAGAGCTGAAAAAACGTTTCATCCTTCTGTTTCACGACAGTGTACAGCAGTCATTCAAGAAGACACCAGAGTAGAATAAAGTCCATCGCCTTTCCAGGAGCATGGTAGTGTAATGGAGCCATTAAATGTAAACATGAATAAACCTTGTTATCACATTATGAAGCTGCATTGCTCAGACACACACACACACACACACACACACACACACACACACATTGAGAGGGCTAGGTAACAAAGGGATAGCTTTTCTATCATCTGTCTTTGCTCCGTCACACCTCCCTGCCTCTAGTGCTTCACCACATAGTGTTTCTGTCATTTCCCTGGTCTGAGATGGGATCAATACCGCCATCACTAGCCTAGCGCTGGCCCACCACAGCTCCTCTGGTGGAAGATGGAGAAAATAAATTTTTCACATCGCATTCCCATCTCTGATTGGCTGTTATTTCGGACCCCCTGTTGCTCTCGTCTATTTCCACCGTTCCCTACAACCGGGCTGACAAATGCAGTGTTTGTGGCGAATCCAAAGCAAAGCCTGAGGCCTTTGATCTTGCATTCATGCTTCCTATTCCTATTTGTCAATCTATGTGAAGTTTTGATGTTTTTTTTGTGTTTTTTGAGAACGGTTGCTTGATGTTTGGCCCTCATACAAATTTATGTTGCATATAGCATGCTTGCATTAGAGCTGCCCGTTAATGAATAAATTAATTAATTAGATCTTGTTTGATCCATCATAATCAGCCATCGTTCCCACGCAGTAATAACCTCAGTAATGGTGCTGACTTAAATGGGATTTTAATTGATTTGGCGAGTTTGTTGTGTCTTGCCTCAGACAGGTGCTGGTGCAGATGAAGCAAGCTCATGCTTGACATTAACGTACACATCCAGTTTTATCTTTAAATGTAACCATTGTCTTTCATTTCCCTTTAATACCCTTTGCTAATCTTTGACTTTGACTTTAAATGTATCAGATAATATTCTGCTAATTGGCTTGATTTACAAGAATTACTAACAAAATAGTAACACATACTGTCAATAAAAAACAACGTATTTTTCAACATATTGAGAAGTTTTTGAACCTATTTAAACAAATTAGGAAAAATCTGAAAATGGTGCAATCTATTTTCAAAAAAATTTGCCCTTGCTCTGTAAATAGGAACATAAACAAAATGGCACCACTCACAACAATGCCCTAGGCTTCTCAATGCGTTTCAATGTTTTCAAGCTCCAGTTAGGAGCTTTTGATGGAGTGTTTTTTTTATTTGAGCTTGAAGTTAGCAAGTGTTCTTGAGTGACTGAATAAAGTGTATTAATAGAACTCTGTATGTTTATTATAGATGGTTCCCCTCATCTACTACTGAAGGTCTGATGAACAAACTTGATAACTACGCACAATCTGGAGAGGTGTTTGACATCCACAAGTAATTTCAATCACTTAAACTTGTAAACTTTTATACTGAAAATAACTCTCTGCTGGTAGTATTTGGTATGCATTCATTCATACGGCATAATAGTAAATACAAATATATTACAGTGTACAGTATATACAGTTTACATGTATACTTTGACATTATAATTTCTATAGAGTATATTTGCTGTTCTGCTCTATTCATTGCTTATACACTAATGAGTTCAGAGATGAAAAAGATTGAATTAAGCAATTTAAGGATTCAACTTTGAATTAAATGTTTAATGTTCAGTGCACTTACATCTTTTTTGAATCTGCAAGCACAGCAATTAAAACACTTGCTGACATAATATGAAACTCCTAAACAAATGACAATAAAACAAATTCAGGTCCACTCTAAAACAAGTGTACATAGTTAGTAGTACCGTTAATAATGCCTGTTGTCTTGTGTTGTGACCTGCAGGTGTTTTGGGTGTTTCACTATGGATGTCATTGCCAGTGTAGCTTTTGGCACCCATGTGGACTCTCAGAATGTTCCAGATGACCCATTTGTCCTCAACGCCCAGAAATTCTTTGCTTTTACATTCTTTAGGCCAATCATGCTTTTATTCAGTGAGTTATACCTATTTGGACTCAAATGTTGTTTACAGCAGATGTTCTCAAAATGGGAAGTTGTGAGTTCAGTTATATTATTAATATTAAAGGGATACTATCCCAAACGTAATAAGTGTATCAGTTACTCACTCTTCACAGGCTGCAATGCTGCTGCACTGTAGCTTGCCATCGGATCAAACAAATCAAAGTTTCTGCTATTATTATTGATTTAGGTGAAGTATTCCTTTAATCTAGCTGTGGTTAAAATAGACCAATAAAATGTGTCTGTGTCCCTGTAGTGGCTTTTCCTTTCATCATGGCTCCTTTGGTGGGTCTCATCCCCAACAAAAGAATAGATCGGATGAACGAGTTCTTCATCAGTTGCATAAAGAAGATTATCAAGCAGAGAGATGAGCAGCCTCCTGCACAGGTGTGTGCGTGTTTGCATTGTATGTGTGTGCACAAAATCATAAATCTATTAATATCTTTCTAAAATCCACAAACGACAGAATTGTTTTTAGAAAATTGGCTGTAAAATAAAATGAGTTGTGCCAAATAAAACCAGAAGGCTGCCAGGTGCCAAAAACAGAAGTAAGCGTGAATGTGTATATACTGCAGTTACTTCTAATCATTTTAAATTCCCTTCCACTTATCCGCTTTAGACGACCAGCATGGTTCCCATCATGGCCAAGAAACAGAAGGTGTTATTTACCCTGTTTTAATGGTTGATTGCAGATTTGTCCAAGGGTTATTCATAATGGTGTATGATCATTCACAGGCAAAACAATTTAAACCGGTAGCAAACTATCAAAATCAATTAATAAACTGTGTTCTACCTAACTATACTGAAAAGTACCTAACTAAGGTAGGTTAGTGGCCTTCAAAATAAGAGTATGATCATGTAATTCTAACATAAACTAAGTATATGTAAAACTAAGGCATAAACCAAAATAATGATGTTTATAATTAAACATGGATAACTGTATCAGTCCATCTGAATATAATGAAATGTGTAATGTTTTGATACAAGTCTGGTTATCTTATGAATGTGTTTTATTCTAGAGGAGGCGGGACTTCCTGCAGCTGATGCTGGACGTGCGGAGCAACAAGGAGTGTGTTCCCCTGGAGCAATTTGACGTGGTCAGCCACGCAGATGAGCTGGCACACCCACACCAGGCCACGCCACTGGAGCCCGGCGACGGCCAGCGTCACCATGGCGACCCGCCCAGCACACGTCAGCAGAAGAGGATGATGAGCGATGACGAGATCATGGGCCAGGCCTTCATCTTCCTCTTGGCGGGCTACGAAACCAGCAGCAACACATTGGGCTTCACCTGCTACCTGTTGGCCCTCCACCCAGAGTGTCAACGCAAGGTGCAGCTGGAAGTGGACCATTTCTTCACTCGGCATGTAAGTGCACTCCGACTGTCAGTTACCAGCTTCAAAACTGACGTGTTTTACAATCTGTTCTTTTCCGAGCATAATCTATATTTTAGCTATCATTTTTAGCTATAGTTTCCGGTTTTGCGTTCAACCTTAAAATTGATCTGCTGACCTGAATGTCTGCAGTTCCGTGGCAGATAAATTGAGGCACTGAAAATAAAGATTTCATTTTAGAATTCATACGATTATTTAGATTACATGTAGTGCAAAATATATAGCCTATACATTTGTCAACTTTTTAACTTTATCTTTATCTTATATAGTCTAGAGCCTATCTTAAATTGAACTAAGGGTTATTTACAGGGCCGGCCCATGCAACAGACGTACTAGGTGGTCGCTTGGGCCCCCAGAATATCAAAAGGCTCCCAAAATATATCAATTCCATAGTCATTAAAAAGAAATCTGTTTGATCATTTGCGCTGCATGCTTCCTTCTGCATAATCGGCGGCAGCAGTAACGTAGAGCGAGCGCTCCTAATCCTTGCGCGCACACACGGGCCCGATTCAACTGGCCAGTCAGTAAATGAAGGAGAGATGGTATTTATGATTTATAATGTAGCAGCTAGTTAATTATTGTAAATAGATTATGAGTCTAGCTGTAGCCTATATGTTACCATTTAGCAGACTGTATCCTGTGTTTAAGCCTACATCATGTCCACAATGCTACTGTCAGTCAGCTATGTATATGCA
>JAODTR010051699.1:0-18039 GCA_025399935.1 Amblyopsis rosae
ACACTTTTAATCACATTCTTGACATATAGGGTGCCAATTTGATGATTTAATCCATAAGCATATAATAATAATAATAATTTCCTTTTACATTACATTATTAATCATTTTGAAACCTAAAATAGTAATGCAGCCAAACGGGATTCAGATTAAACTGTACACAAATAAATTGCACAGACTATCAAAACTTTGAGAACGACAGTAGTTTTGCATCTGACAGAAAGCCAGGGTTGAGTAAGCACTAACTAACAGTTAATGGATATTAATACACGAGAGCCTCTAACGTTCAATAATAATTACTACATGTTGAAACGTCTTGTTCAGTCAGAGCACCCCGCGGCACCGCATGGCCTCAGAAAATCTGCCAAAGCACCTTGGACAAAAAGAATCATCAGATCTGTAATCGGGGTATTTTCTCTAGCCTTGATTACATTCTGTAGAATAGTCTTCTTTTTCTATACTTTCTGCCACTAGATGGCGCACTAGTACCAGCTTCTCAGCTAAACAGGACTGTTCTTGTTGCCACCCACACATGCGCTATGCTGTAGCACCAGCACTGGGTAAACAAAAAACAAAAAAAAGATATTCAATATTCCACTATATCCTTAACATATAGAATAATAATAGTTTGCTGCTATATTCATGTTTAAAATAGACTTTTAGACTTTTTTGAAAATCAACAATTTGGAATACTAATAAGAACACTAGCTTCATTGCTTCAAGTTACAAAATGTAAGCAGACGATCGAACAGTTTGGAACCACATGATGACAAACAGACAGCAGCCAGAGACTGAATGAAAAATAACCTGGAAAGTTTTGGACAGTTCTCATACCTTGGTGGACATCATGGATATTTTATTGACTCGCGTCAGATTTCATGAAAGAGACACCCACAAGAAAGGTAACTGCTGCGTCATGCCTAACCCACCCACAAAGACGACACAGTATGTGTGTGTGTGTGCGCTGCGCGTCTTGTCATTTCTCAGCAAAATGACACACACACATTGATATTTTTAAATAAAGTGTGATATTATTCCACATCGTTTCGTTTAAGTAAAAAGGCGAAGGCAATAAAATAGTTGCCATAATCCGACATCGTAGTGATGGGGTTTAATTCCATGAATGAGAACACATGCATTCTATAAATCGCTTAGTATTGTATTTTGACAACTATAAAAAGGCTCAGTGGTTCTAATCTAGTGTTGAGCTAAATGTTAAATGAAAATTGTAGTTTAATTACAGTAGTAACATATATGAGAGCAGGCTGCACCTGTAGCAGGTTGGGTGTGTGTCTGTGTGTAGCTATGTGTGGACTGGTGTTCTGTATTCCGGAACCGCGACACCTAACCGTGGACGTCTGTATCGTTTGTTTCGGTTTCAGAACCGTTACACCCCTAATAATAACTAATTTACAGTAATATATTGACTTGATTTGTATAGTGGTTGATTAATTTGTATAGTGTTCATACAGTATATTTAACTAATGTTCAATATACTGTATAACCACTATACAAATCATACTGTCCAATGTCTGATATTTGCATTCACGACGACTAGTCACAATTTTGTCACAATTGGTCGCATTATGTGACCAAAATTGCAGTTCAGTTAAATGTTTGTCAAGTGTATGTGTAAAAAAGACATTCATATGTCTGCCATCAATTACAATTAGAAAATTTGTCACATTATGTGACCAATTGTACCCTGGTCAAGGGTACAATTGCATCGTGGGCCACATGGGGGCATTTGGTGGGCCTGCGCTACATTGTAGAGTAAGTGGTGGCAATGCACCATGTAGACAGCAGGTGGCAGTAATGCACAACTAGCATTGGATCTTAACTTCTGTGGAGTTTCACAGAGGAACCTTGCACGCTAACTATGATTTTGTTTGGCCTATGGGTTCATGCTTGAATGGCTGAACTAGACTTGCATTCCTCTCTATTCGTAGCCTTATTGCTCTTATGTGCTCACAATGTTCTCTTCCCCTTCCACCTGCACTTTAGTGGACAGTTCTGTTTCAGAAGTGGGGGCAGAAATCTTGACGTTACCAAAGAGTGTACCTTATACTGTACTGTAACATCTGACTCTGTTGTGTGAGAGGTCGATTTAGTCTGACACACTGTCTGTGACTAAAATTAGGCAAACCCATTAGCCTCCAGCAGGACATCTTTAATCTTGTGCCTATTTAATCAAGCTTCCTGCTGGGTTATAGTGTTGCAGCATAGGGCACACTGACAGGCATACCACGCACAAACAATCTTTGATCTTTTGTGGAAAAGGATTTGCAGGCCATGTGATATCAGGTCATGTGAAAATAGAAACCCAAGAAATGTGTTTTTATGTGTTGTTTGTGAGTGTGTTAGAGAGTAATTGTGGTGATGTGTAAAATCACGTTTTAATCTAAGGTGAAATAGTAGTTCTTGGGTCATACTAATGCAGTTCAGTTAAATGTTTGTCAAGTGTATGTGTAAAAAAGACATTCATATGTCTGCCATCAATTACAATTAGAAAACACTAAATCTTGGAAGTGTAATACATTTTAATCATAATTTAAAGGGCCTGTCTATATTGTGTTGTGTATTGTGATTTTCTTTATATGTCCACGTAGGGTTGGGCTGATATACGATGCCATCGTCCATCGCCGATGGCTAACAGGCATCACGATGTATTGAAGGCATAGGGATTAAGAAATAAAGAAATAAAAAAGTGGTGAAAACGTGTCAAAGCTGCGTCCAGATGTGACGGACATCGTCCGTCCCCCTCGGGGAATCGAACCCCGATCTCCCACATAGAGAGCAGACGCTCCTACAAGGCAGGCCAAAAACCTAAGGCCTCTGGCCTGCGTCGCCAGAGCGTCCTATGAGAGTGAGGATTAACACCGCACAGCTACCTGCTGGCCACCGTTACACAGACAAAGTTATAAATATCTAGTGAAGCACTGCGTAATGCGCTGTTTCTGAGGCTCACCCAATTGCTGTGATAAGGATCACTTTACTTCTCTCCTTCCCCTCTCTCTCTCAAACACGCACACACACACACACACACACACACTGTATCACACCGTCACGATGTCTACATAGATCTGGCAATGCAATCAATGCATTATGCCAACGTAATGCTAACAACAGCAAAAGGAAACAGCTTTATAGTTTACTGCTCGTGCTCACTCACTATGCTGTAACCTACAGTGCCTACCGTGATATGGTTGGATATGGTGACCTTATGCTTGGCAATACTTTACACGAACCCCCCCTTCCCCATTCCGCCTGTATATCATTTAATCAGAATGGCAAGGTGGAATAATAATAATATGCAATATTAATGCCTTGAAAATGGTGTGGATAAGTGGTTACAGTGGTTGTATTGCTGTGTCAGAGGCTGTATTGTCTCCGACAGCACAACTGTTGCAAAGCCGTAGCCTATTATGTCAGCACACTAGAAGAGGGGGCGGAGTGAGCAGTGGCTCATTGGATTTAAAGCAAAAGTCACTGAAAGCAAATGTTTTCTATGGGCAGGGTTACAAAGGGCCTAATGCAGTAGGTGCTATTCAACATAATCTATATTTTCACTAAACATGTCAAATAAATTGCACTGAGACTTTAAGGAACTGTATCAACATGTGAAAAAGGGCCATGATATGGCCACTTTACTGTAAATATGAAAACCGTTTTTGCTATTTTCCTTATTTAAAGGTGATTGTCTTTTGATTTGCAGCCCTTAGTGACATTAAGTGCTAGCCAGCATTCGCCTGCCCCAGGGTTCCAATACTGCAGTTAATCAGAACAGTCATTTAGATACAACACAGAACACACCCTTAGTGGGTCTGCACAAACTTACAAAATATGCATTAAATATGTTTTCATGTTTATAAAAGGCAAATGTAATTGTTTAAATAACTAAAACAAAAGTATTAAGCATGCATAATATCATAATTCATTTGTTTGTGTTTTTTTCCTTGCAGCTACCCTATTGTCCTTTGAAGAGTTTGTATTACTGTTTGGACACAGATGTGACCATGAAAATAATGATTTTTTTCTGATTGAAAGACCCATTTACAGAGGCAGCGTTTCAGAGAGACCACATGGTCCCCTTTCTCGTCTTCCTAATTGAGAACACTGCTTCTGAGAAGCTCACTGTGTACTGTAGCTGCTGCACTTGTTAATGGAGCCTTCTCCACTCCCAGAGGACTCTAGAGATTTTGGAGGGGGTAAGGATATATTTTTCAGCAACCATCAGTGGAGAGTCCCATAATCTGAGCTGCTGCATAATATCGTATACTGTTTAAATACCACTTTCGCCAGCTGTATCATCAGTCAAAGCTTGTCCATGCTTAATCTATTCTACAGTATCATATTTCACCTTATAATTATATAAACTTAGCTATGTCCTAATCATTAGGCTTATTTAATTTGTTTTAATTAAATGAATAGTGTGTCAAATACACACATTTTCTTTAATATCTCCTGTTTTGGGCAGGGTATTTTCATGTTATGTATGTATATCTTATCAGAATAAAATAACTAATGTTGCCTTCCTTACAAACATACAGCATCACATTATAAAACATATTGTCTGCATATACTGTTGCATGCTTCAGCTCAAATAATGTTGTACTTTCTGTCCATTCCACTTGTTTCATACACTATGGGTTTCTCTGCCTTCATCCCTCTCACGTTTTAATCTACTCAGTTACTGTAGCTATAACGGGTGAAATGCATTGAAATGTATGTCAGCCTAGAATAAATCAATAAACGTGGTACTGTACCAGGATATGGCTGTGGCTCAAATTCAAGGCATCTGACTACATCCTGCAGGCAAAGGTTTGTGTAGGACATACTATACGTAGGCAGTAGGTAGCCTGAGTGAGTGACATTCATACGGAAATTTGACTTGAAAGGCAATTGATATGAGAAATGTTCAATTCACATCTTAAAAAGTCAGCAAGACATCACTGACTGTAATGAGATATTCACCATTGGACTTTCTATTTTATCTCAACCAAAACATATTCAATGATTGATGTATGCCTAACCCTTGACATAAGCAATGTAATACCTACTGCAAGATGAAATGTAACCATAAATGTGAGAAAACAATGCAAAATTTATTCAATGCGGGGCTTTTGACCTGTCAATTACCCATACACTGACTTTCTTGGTTGTCTGTTAACAGCCTCTATACCCCTTTATCTGCAAGTGTCGTTTATGCATGTTCACAAGTCTATTGATGGAGTGGTTCTGCAGTGGACTCTACAGCTGAGATTTGTCTGGAAACCCTGTTCGCATTAATGTTTTCACAGCCACCCTGCTGGCGGCCCAATCAGCATGGGTTACTGAGATGATGTTAAAGTCAAGCGTATTTTGAAATGGTGGTAGAGCTAGATGAGGCGATCAAAACAATTGCAGCAACGCCTATTGGTTAAACACTATCCAATAGTTAAATAATGTACCAGAGGTAAATGACTGCGAACACTTTCCAGTGGAGCGTGGCAAGACCAATATGGTCTGGTTACACCAGGCTATAGCAAAAACCCTGATCAATGCAAAGCATTTGAGGCTTGTAAAGACCTCAGTTTGGTTTTGAGGATCAAAGTTGACCTATAGAGTTGGCTTTTACACTGGAAACAGGACAGGAAAACAACTGCAATTACTGCAAATTAAGTAAATATGCTAGTGTGATTTTGTGCTGTAGTTTTATATGTTTAATAGTTATTCAACATTACGCGAGCTTGCCTGCTAACTAGTTTCTACCTACTATAACTGTCTTGAGTGGATCAGCCAATTTCATCCCAACTCAGCCAAACTTGTAAAGTATTATTGTTATGTTGTAGTTGTGTTGTATGAGCGTGAGCACACGTGCGAGAACATGCTTTAGGAAGAGAGGGGGCTCAAAACTACGCTAGGCACTTTTAATTTCAAAACAAGCGTTTTTTAAATGTTTTTAAGAAATGACTTTTTTTTTTCAATGCCAAACTTTAATGCCAGGTTTAAACTACACAAGGTTTTTGTATTTGTCACGGTGGTCACCATGTCAGATTAGACAAACATTGTGCCATAAAATCTCAACATGTCTTGGCCAGGCCACAATACACATATGACACCAACAAATTACCATATGCTGCCGATATTTTGTCTTGAAGGAGCCTACTCCCTAGAGGAAATATAAAAAAAAACACTTGTTGCCAATGCTGAAAGAGCCTTTCTTCAATTTTGACATTCCACGCCATATTCCACCTGACAACAGCAAAAGCAGAATCTAGGCATATATCTAAGATTTCGCTCCACAATCCTTGGGCTTCTAACCACCAAAGACATTTTTCAGACCTGTCTATTATTCACGTGTTGGAACATATGGAAAACAGGGAGAATTACCCTTTCTTCTGTGTTTTAATGTTTTACAGTTTTAACTGATCAAATAAAAATATTAAGAAAGTTGAAATAATTGTCATGTTTTATTTGTGTGCATAAATAAATAAATAAATGCATTAATAACTAGTTTTGTTTGCCTTGTGGCTGAAATCAGCATTACAAAAACATTGCTGCTTTGGTTTGAAACGTTGCTAGAGCATGCACCTAAGCGCCTGCACTGCTCTGTACTCCCTTCTCCTTCTCTATACATACACAATGCTAGGTGTGTTGTATTTGTTACATGCACTGTATTTTAGCCCTCCCAAGGTGAATATACTGTTTCACGATCGTCTCTCAATATAGTCTGCCCTCTTGTGTAATATCATACATTTATCATGATGTCATGACAGGTTTTATTTTCACTCTGTTTAGATAGGGGTTTTTGCTTTGGTTGTTTTTTCTTGAAATGCTTCTTTGACCATATAAGGTCAAAAGGGTTATAGGCTTTAGCCTATAGAATCTTACAAGACCATGATTCCGCACCAGCAGATGGTCATTCAGTGAATGAAAAAGAAAGGAAGGGGCACTTCAGATCAGATGCATCATCATTCATTTCCTTCCAGTCTCTTGACAAATAGTCCTGACTCCTGTGTAACCGACAAGGTCTAGAGATGAGTAATATTTGCCAGTGCCCTGTAAGCAAGGCTGTGGCTGTCTTTGAGTTCATTATGTATAGCTCAATATCAGGTAGCATGACTAACTAAATCCATCAATATAACATTTTGAATGCAGCTGTTACTGATATCAAAATAGGGTATTTCAATAGTGTGTTACACGGTTACAAGTTAACATCACTGGTATCACTTATAAATTGTAATGGTATAATGGCTATATGACCTTAAAGATATCAATGAATAAATGTTTTAATGATAATATACAATTGGAATATAAGTTATTGAATTTGTGTGTAAAACTACACATTTTAATAAGTGTCTGCCATCTAGTGGCTATATTAATAAACTAATGTCTTTACATTTCTGTGTGGATTTACTGCATGTTACTGCATGTATGTTAAGCCTTTTGATACATGTTTTTTTATAAAGGACTCCATACATAATAATAAAAAAACAGAAAAGTATATTTAATCTCCACATGCAAATAGGGAAAGATGGCATGTTCTCCATGTTACCGTGGTACTGTATTTTAATGTCAATTCTAATCAAGTACCAAATTGCAATTATGGCTTATGGCATAGTGGAGAAGGTTGTAATCAAGACTTGATGTTATATCTACTGCTAGAAGGCTGGCCTTGCTTCATAATTTTAAGGTCAAGTTTAAAATTACATTGGATTTAACACAAAGCAGTGGCAGGCTTGGCCTCATAACTGAGAGCAGCGCTTCACTGTGGATATTAGTGGTACTGCATTGGAAGAAAAGACTGCAAGTAATGCATCCTGTCATAGCTGGTCTCAGACCCCAGAGGGTTTTTAACACAGGTTTATTTAATACATTATTTATTACATATTTACTAGAAATACGTTTTTTATATATCTTTTATTTATTTATTATTATCTCCTTGTTTGTTGTCTTTTCAGCGGATTCCTGGTTGCCAATTACTTTTTCTTACATTTATTTTTTCTGTTAGTTTGGGATGTGATCCTTTGCTTGCTGAATTTGCTCATTTAGCAAGCTTTATAAACTGAATACTGTACATTCTTTCAATGACAATCATGGAATGTATACAATACATAACTTTTTATTTGCAAACCCAAAACAAAACATCTGGGTCAAAAAATTTTCCACAAAGAGAGCTACTTATCTAATAGCTTATGTGTTTTATCTGGAACTGCAGTGTTTTCAATATCGTATGCTAAAATGCATACAAAATCACATGCATTTAAACTGTCTTGCTTTTCTTGTCACTCTTGTACTTTCCATATCTTGGTTTTAACAACATGACTAAAGCTACTGTATATACTTCACATGACTGTAATATACTGTAGCACACTTTATTCATACATTTTATTTCCCATATGTGTGCATGCTTAGCTTTCGCTTAATGGTCATGGTATCACTAGCCTTTGTTTATGCATACATGAGACAGATTGGTATCCTAAAATCCGTAGAGGCTCATTTTGCCATTAGAGGGCAAACTTTTATCATTTTAATCTACCGCTTCAAATCAGCATTGCAAATCAGCAATCAGCAACATTCTGTCTGGCCAGATAGCTTTACTTAGCATACTGTTCATTAATGCTTGCACTTACAGTATACCTTTCTCATCATTCAGTGTGCAAACCAATATAGTTATATGATTCATTAAAAATATGTATTTGTCTCACATGTACAGTATTGCTTGTTGTGATTTGTGGACTGTAAAGGCTAACTACACAGTGAAATATGTTTAGCATTGCTCCTACATAAGACATAAATTGACTTATATGCTAATATATATATTTTCAGCACACCCAGTGTTACAGTATATGTTGTTACTCATCACCTAAAATGTACGACTATACAAGATAGGAATGGATTAGAGTTAGGCTGTCTCATTTTCCTGTCTGTTGGTAGGCCCACCATATTTGAACATTTTAACAAGGCCTTTATACTCAAAACTGCTGCTGTGTACGAAACAGAATCTTGTTGACTCAATTCACTAACCTTAGTAGCCTAAATACCCAATAGGCTTGTCACCTTAAGCCTGGTCAGTACGATGGTTATTTACTGAAACAGACGCCTTTCAGTTATTTTTCTTAAATCTGTTGATCGTATCTTGACAGATAGCATGTTTACTTGACAACAGTCTGGCAACATTTTGTGAAAAGTAATGGGGAAATGTGGATAACACTGCCTTTAGCTTTCACCATGGCAATGGAGGTAATCATCAGAGCATCAAAACAGGTGGGTGGTTGGCTGGCAGTTGGGGAGCATAATAGTTTGAGGGAAGATGTGAAAAATTGATAATAGAAATGTGTAGGAGCATGGTACAAGGCGTGAGACCCTGTGATCGAAAGCACAGCCTCTTGGGAAATTGCAATATTCCTCTAAATGCAATTGCACAAAATAAAAAGTAAAAGATAAGAAACAAATATGATATTATTCATCACATTTGCGGTCATACAGTTAGTTGTGATAATCAACACAAACAAATGTATCCTTACGAAACCTTAAGTAATATCAGTAAATTGTCCCAGCCATTTGTACAGTTTAACTTATTTCCTACAGTACTTCCATAAGTAAATAAGAATTACATGAAAATATCCTCAATTAGTGTTCATGTCTGAAAGGTTTTAATCAATGTTTAAATGTAATCTCTTCATTGTCATGTCGTTTTTTTTTCTAGGGATATATTACTGTGGATTCCAACCCCAATATGAGTATTTTTGTGTGTGTGCATGTGCATGTGTGAGCGTGCATGTGTGTACAGGACACAAGCTGAACAGGAACAGATAGGATTGTCTGTCCTCCACAGACACATCTGTGCTTCACTGATAGGTCTCCCAATTGCAAATACATTTTGCAGCCTGCACATAATGCATCCAAGCTAACTAAAAGATTTATTTTATACTTTTATGCTCATGCAGAGCTGATTAGCTGTAGCAGTTTTTTATTTTTATCGAGTTATTGCTAATGGGGACCTTCCCCCTTATATTAGGCTTGCATCACAGAGAAAATAGTAAATTAGCATAGCACTTCAAGATGGATTGACATTTGTTGAAGAACTATATTGATTTCTCTGCAGTAACAGATACTTCATCATTCAGACTCAGGCATCCTTTGTGGATAACTATTACAAAATAGATTTAGGCTATGTTGATATATTGTACTGTACACACACATATATTCTTCAACCTAAGATCTAAAGGTCCACAGGTCCACTACCAGATATTTGGGAGTTTGAGGGTTCTGTGCAGTATCTTAGCTGTTGCTGGTACTGCAGTCTTCCAGAAAGATTTGTACCTGGAATCTTCTGGAGCCACTCTGCTGTTTAGAAGTCACATTATGTAGTACTGCTATTGCCACTGGCATCCCTGGCCTTTATGTATATACATAATATACTATTTAAAGTAGCTTTTGTATTCGCACATACATTTCAAGCTAATTGTAATGTAATATATTGAATACATTGTATAACCCCTCCTTAGCCTGTCAAGGCTCACATGCTCAAATGCCCCCAATGTAAAGCTAATGATGTGAATGGTTGAATACTATTGAGCTGCATAATACTATTATATTAGACTAGACTATATTCAACAATATTATTCAGCTGACACATTTCAACCCCCATTTATCAACTCTTTCTCACAAAATGTCTTCTGTTCCCCAGCTGGCATGTAGCTAAAATGGATGCTCAGTGCAGCAACCCAATGCCAATATGAGCACAGAAAACAACATGATCCAGTTGATTGATGCAATCAAAGCGTCACTCAAAGGGGTCTGTCACAGCAGAATGTTTTTGTTTTGACAGCAGCAAAACCACATTGGCTCCCTTTATATTTCATATCAGCTGCACATGCTCCCAGATGAAGGCGCTAATGTTTGTCTTTTATTTTTGATATCGTCTGAAGAAAAATTGCTAAAACTATCAAAATGCTTAAATCTCATAAGGGCTTAAAATGTATATTTGGAGACAGAAAACTATGTAGAACCATAGAAAATATAATGTCAGATGGGCTTACAGTATGATTTCACTTGATATCAGACTGCGAGAAAGTTTTTTTCTTTTTCTACTCTTGACTGAATCATAATATTGCAGACTGGCTAGTGTTTCAACACATTTTACACTGTAAAACCTAAAAGACAATAACACCCAAACACATAACAAATAAATCCCTTCTGTGCATTTCTTTGTGATTTAGCCAACTGTATGGCTATACAGAATGTTTCGCAAAGCAACGTATACTCTTCCCAAGACCAATAGAGTCTAATAGTTTTCAAATGCTTGATGGAATGGATCCTTCACAATTCTGTTCAGATGTATTGGAATTCAAAACATTTCCAAAGCCAGGTCAGGGGAAATATTATGGTTCATTTGATGCCCCAAACCTTGCCTCCAGGGGGGACTGCACTCTTGTAGTAAAAGTTGTACAGTAAGTGTCAATCCAGACACCACCACCTACAGTAGAAGTGTTTATTTTAGAACTTGAAAACTGTGTAACGTTGGCCAGTGGTTACCACCACACTGTAACAGTGTGATAAGTAAGATATCACTCTCCGACACCCCATGGACACTCTGGAGAGGCACGCTAGAGCCTCTGCGTCTGCTCTCTAATCCGTGGTTGTGAGGTTCGTGTCCCAAGTGCAATGGACTCACATATGTAGTGAAAAAAATATTCCTTTACTATTTAGTTTAGGTTTGTTTACAGCTCTGCCTTCGATCCTTGAGAGCCACTTAGCCTCCAGTATATGAGGCTTGACATTTGATGGATGAATGGCATGGGCCTGGAATGTTTAGTGAAACCCCCCTGACACTCATTAACACCACTTGAGTGGGAAGGTGAAAAGCCACTTCAAACCAAAGCGCGAGACAAGCAATAGAGGAATGCAATTGTACACTCTGCAGCCTCCGTTCCTCCTTGTCAGCTTGTGTTAATCTGTTTTACAGCCACCAACATGAAGCTGCGCGTGAAATATGACAATTATGAGTTCTATTTGAGCTGGGTTTTACACACACACTGTAGGCCTCCCTGACGAATACTGGATACATTTGAACTACTGGATACATTCTCATTGTGTAGACTATAACAGTTAATCAAGGGTTTTATATTCATGCTCCTCGCCTTTACGTGTGTCATCAGGTGTCAAATGATACCGAATGGAATGCACAGGCTCTCTGTGACTCACATTATCACTATGACAACACAACTTGTATAAACCCACTGAGCATGCTGTTCAGGTGCATATCTGCTGCTGTTGATGAAGATATGTTTGTGTGTGTGTGTGTGGCGAGCATGTGTTGGCTTAATTGTGAATATGCTATTATTGTGCATTATTGTTCTGACTGTAGTAAGACAGAACAGAGATACTAAGACATTTTTTTATTACACTGCAATGCCAGTTTAAAACAGAGGGGGGCAGTCTATGTTCTTCTTAGTTTGTGTATGTACACTGCACAGAAAAAGCATTTATTCCACATTAAAATATTGAAATATATATAGTGCATATTGCAAGGTTATTCTGCCTATGATCCATGCTTTAATTCATGTTTGGCATTAAAAAATGGAACTGTGGACAACAGGCTACATGGTAGGAGAGATCTGCAGTGGTAGTGAATTACTGTGAAACTATTTTTTTTTTTACATTTACCAAGTTCTTTAGTAATAACGGCTACGCATTTAACACAACTCCCCACCTTTCACACCTACACACAAACGCAGAGAGAGAGAGAGAGAGAGAGAGAGTGCACAGCAGTGTCTCCTTCCATTGGAATTTCCAGGCACAACTCTGAAGGAGTTAATAATTGAGGAGGTTAATGGTTTTTATCGACTAACCCACACTGCTGCAGCGCTTGATTGGCTCCAGCTAGGTGTGGAATCAACCTCCGCAGGTCTGATGAAATCACGCACTGTCTTGTCTGTGACATATGTGCTATACGCAGCACAGCCGTGCCAACTCACAACACAGTATTACACTTCTCTTGTAGTCGTTGCGTGAGACACAAATGTCGCTTTGAAAATAATTAGCATTCAATATTCAATTATAAAGTAAATTGTGAAAATACTGCAAGACGTTCCCAGCATCTAATGTACTTTGTGTTTAAAAATCACACAGATTGTATATTAGATGTATTACAATTATTGATACATGACACAGTCAAGTATTTTACAAAAGACAAATGTTGATGAATTACCTTCTCTAATCATTTAGCTCAGAAACCTTACTAGAGGATACCGTATTCAGGTTTGTGGATACATAATTGCCATATTTTTCCTATAAGAAAGCTACATTCAGTTACCATCTACAAAGCATTTTATGTAACATTAAAAGTTGGCTTTACGTTTTAAGCATTTAACTCATTCACACAGCTGTACATGTCTGTCACAACATTGTCAGAACTGTTGGGCTAAATCTGTCCTGGCCATAATCCATAATGAGGAACACAGAAATATATGAATCTAAACAACAAATTACTCATAAAATGGAACGCCTTCTATTAGTAGTCCTGCTGTGGTCAAACCTTACCCGCCTGTTTCATGCAACATTGATGTGTATCCATGTCTAATTGGGGTTTCTTCAAGACACAACTAAAACTGTGCAGGATATTATACATTGTACCACAATTAGGAGGTTGTAATTTACAGGAACCATTGGACAGTAAAAAGCGAGTTATCTATCATCAACAGACACAGAAAAGTAAATACTGTACCTCTATCCACAGTTATAAAGGACACTGCTACCTGCTACCTATAACACGTAGCTTGCATTAGCTGCCAGGAAGCAATCAAAAGGCTTGATACAGAACTTGTCAATGTATCATTGAGATGTTTACTTTTTACTGTGATTTTCAGTATTGTGGTTTGTGTTATTTGATCTAAAACCAAGCATTTTTGGAACCATATGCGTATACTGTAACTGTACATACATTATGTGTATGCTACGTTAAATATACACACAATATTTTCATATTAGTAAGGGTGTTCACTCAGAAGCTTCACCCCACACATTGGAAATGCAATGTGCTATGTAGGAACATTTTGTGTTCCTATTTGCAAATAGTACTAGATATTTCTTTTCTCAATGCATAGAAAATTGTAAAATAGCGGACCGTGTTGAGATATTTGGTGAATTTAATAAAAAGTGCATTAGCTTACAGTCGCTGACTAAACCTTAAACTACTGTATGCTGGCTTGAAACTGTAAGACATTCACCTCAGCTATACAGCCATCCCAACGACAGTGGTCTTGTTCCTGGATGAGAAACAACCCAGGGTAAACAATCGCAATCTATAGCAGGACTATTCAATTCCAGTCCTTGAGGGCTGATGCCCTGCATGTTTTAGATGTCTCCCTGCTCCAACACACCTGATTCTAATGACTGGGTCGTTATCAGGCTTCTAACAGGCTTCTATTGCTCTCAATTTTCGTTGTGGGCATGTGTGATCACGTTGAGGTCAAATGCTTTGTTTTGAAATATTGGAAGCTAAGATGGAGCTAGATGAGTTATACAAACAGTTAAAAGTAATATAGTTTCAAAAATAACCTGCGGTCTAGACCCATTAGGATGCAAAAACTGCAAACAATTCCAAAATCTGATTATGCACTGGGTATATGTCATGACCAAGGGTTGCATTGTGGGCACATCACTTCCTGTAGTGGATACATTAGCATTAGACCGACTGGTCATAACAGGCTTGACAGTGAAGACTAGCTACAGTACTGTGTCATTAGCCTAACTGCCGTTACTCACAACTTCGCAGAAATTTGACAAAGTTATTAGGTTTAACCTAATTAGGTTTAAACTAATAACTTAATGCTAAGTTCATCTATTATGTCTTTGTGGTGTTCAGAGCAGCAAGTCACCCGATCCAATTCAAACTTGCTACAGTCTGATCTCACTGTTGTGTCATCAGAACGTGTTATGTTACCATCGGTATAGGCAATTAATTGCTCTTCCTGCTATACCTGGATGATGAATGTTTACATCCTTATTTGTTCTACCCAAACGTATTGACCTGGATATCGACCAAAATTTCTCTACCCATAGTATTACAGTAGTAGTAGTATATATATATATGTATATATATATATATATATATATATATATAGTATCGGAAATGCTGTGTTTTTATTTTCAAAGTAACATAGGAAAGCGTCTATAGCAGATATTGAGACGTGGTTAATTAATAAAAATCAGGTTCATCAAGATGTCTGCTACTACATACTGTACAGTATATTACATGTTATGTATGGATGAAATTGGTGTCCTCCAACCTGGTTTATTAGACAATAATGTGGCCTTCCTTGCTTTCAGTCACCCCGGCTCTCCAGGGGTAGTCTGACCAGTGCCAGTATAACACTGGCAGGGAAAGACACCAGAGCTTGCAGGACACACTGCATTGTAAATCAGTGGTTAAATATACAATTCCCAACTGACTGTTTTAATGGTCAAACCAGACTCTAGCGTCATGTACAGTATAACCATTAACTACTAACAGTATTAGTATTTGAAAATAACAGTCACATATTATACCTTGACAGAAGCCAAACAGGGATGCTGGTAAGGATGTTTCTGTAATCTACTAAACAAATCTGTCAGATGGAGTGTGTTTTCAGAAGATATGAAGGATACAGCCAAAGTCACAGAGTGTTTACAATAAGCATCTTCTTAAAGAATGTGTAATTTCATATCTAATAACAGGGAAGAACAGCTGCAGCTAGCCTCGGTATCATGTTGAATTATTGGGGGAAACTAATGCATATGGACATGTGCTGGAACATTGGCCGTGAGTTTGTATTTGCGCATTGCATGTGCTGCAGCAGGCAGACAAGTTATTTCCACCCACTGATTGAGTCCATTATACAGAGTGTGGTCTGCAGGCTCCATTTCACTCACAAATGACAATTTGCGAATGGAACCGCGGCCGTAGGCCCCTAATAACACTAACGCCAACCAATGCAAATGTCAGCCCCGGGAGAGATTCTATCATACATACAGGCTGTAGGTGCTTCTTAGACGTAAACAACAGTCTTTCAGTTCTATTAATATGGGACTTATATATGGGCAATGTCACCATACAAGCCATAGTTGTATTGTGTTTGTAGTTTTTCAGGAATTTGTCTGAACTATACTCAAAAGTGGAATCACTGAGAAGAAATATTGGGCCGTTTTAATAAAAGGGAAAACTTTATATTAACAGACTTTAATACAAATTATGTAAACAAGGGGATAAGGGAAATCAACCAAACAATTTAGTTTTTAGGTTTTTCTAAATACTGAATAATGAGCTCTGTGAGACCATAAAGGTAAGATTGCATAATATTTGGAAGCTAAACTGTCTATCATACCTACTGTATGTTCAGTGTTTTACACTAGTTTTAAATCACAACCGAATTTGGGACACAAATAGAGCACATTATAGACTTTTGCTCTACAAATCTATATATTGTCTATGAATATCAGGTACAACTACAGTTTAATAATGATAAGAGTGAGGTCTGTAAATTAACAATTGTGTTTGCCATCAGGGTAATCTTTAGTCTATGATTATCAAATACATATATGCAGTTTTATACCAAAGCCATTTTTATCAACAACAGTCAGTGTAACCAGATCAAAAACATTTTGTCTTGCTTCAGTGATATTCTTTATCATCTCTGGGTCTCTGTCTGGCTGATTGCCGAGCGGAACTGACACACACAATTTTATCTTTCATTGCAATGTCAGCTTTGCCCACACCGAAACCCTCATCCATGCCTTTGTCACTTCCAGTCTGGATTACTGCAACACTCCTCCAACTAGTTCAGAACTCTGCTGCCAGGATCCTTACTGGTTCAGAAGACCCATCATGCCTGGAGGAAGCACGGGGTCCCTGTCTGGAGCCAGGCCCAGAGGGTGCCTGGTGGCTGAGTTTGCCACGTAGCCCAGACGGGCACAGCCCGAAGAAGCAACATGGCACTTTCCTAGCCAATCCTATGGGCCCACCTCTCTTGGGCGGAACCGTGGGGGTCAGGTACGCTGTCATATGGGTGGCAGTGAAGGGTCAGGGTCCTGAACGGATCAGACCTGGGCAGCAGAGGCTAGCTCTGGGGATGTGTAATGTCACCTCGCTGTGGGGGAAGGAGCCAGGAGAGGTGGAGCGCTACCATTTAGATCTGGTGGGGCTTACCTCTACACATAGTCTTGGTTCTGGAACTGTTCTCCTGAATAGGGGATGGACTTTATTCTACTCTGGAGTTGCCCAGGATGTGAGGCGCCAGTTGGGTGTTGGGATACTAGCAAGCCCCCGGCTGAGCGCTGCTACGTTGGAGATTACCCCAGTAGACGAGATGGTCGCCTTCCTACGCCTACGGGTTGAGGGGGGAAAACCTCTGACTGTTGTCTGTGCATATACACCATGATAGATAAAATAATTACTTACTTCCATGTATTTTAATAAGACTTGGCCAAGGAGAAGCAACATACAGCGTGAACGGTACAATGCTTCTAGTTTAGTTGAGGCATTAGGAATACATTTATACACAAGAGGGGGTGGCTTGAAGAGCCGTTTACAGAGATAGATTGGAAGAGGTAATTAAAACAAAATAAAGGGTATGGTAATAAACACAGAGGAAGACAGTCCATAGGGGGTTACTACTTAACATCAACACAATGGTTGACCGGTCAATAGTTGAAGTTGTGTTCCCAGGTCATTAGAGTGATATATATATGGCTTAAGGCTAACACAAGTATAACATAAATTGGTTAAGATATATAAATGTATATAAAGATATATACATTTTCTAACACACCAAACAGCAATTCGGAATATTCTGCCTTCCTGGAGACCCTGAATGGAGTCCTGTATGGGGCTCCAGTAGGGGACTCCATAGTTCTGCTGGGAGACTTCAATGATGGAGATCCCTGGAGAAGTGTGATTGGGAGGAACAGCCTCCCTGATCTAAATCCGAATGGGCGTTTACTGTTAGACTTCTGTGCTAGTCATGGACTGTCTATAACAAACACCATGTTCGAACATAAGGATGCTCATAAGTGTAC
>JAODTR010051710.1:0-18034 GCA_025399935.1 Amblyopsis rosae
ACAACACAGCCCTCAGGTTCATGGGGGCACCCAAACCTCTCCACCACGATAAGGTGATGGTTCCCGGAGAGGTGTTTAAACATGCGCTTTATAAATAAACTGACTTCATTTTGGATAAAAGTGTCTGCCAAATGCCGTAAATGTTAATATATGCTACTATTCATATACTTTGCTTCAAATAGCTAAATCACAAGAAACCAATGGAGATGCCAGCCTTGCTGTACTTTTTCGTACAATTTTCCACCACTGTTGGAAATTGGTTACTAATATTTTCCAAGACTGTGTGACTGCATGTGTTTGTTGTCAGACTCGAAACCACAGCAACACAGTGCTGAATGGTTCTCTCACAAAATGTCCTGAATGTCATTTTATAAAACCAGCTTGAGCTAAATGAGAGCATTTCAGCACGCATGCACATGGACACACGCACGCACAGAAAAACACACACACAGTCACATGCAGACTGATTCTTTTGATCTGTAAAAGTCAAATGATGCAACATTTAACTGCCTATAACGTTCCAATGGATTAAGGTCAACTTGTTTGCATGTCATTATTCCTCTATATTTTGCATGGGTATTGGATCAAATTGAGCCTGTAAAATATTTGACACATGCAATACATGAATCACAGGAACTGCATATTCACCTGAAAGCAGAGCAGGAGTCAGTGTGACTTGGTTCCTCTAAAGAACCTAGACGATTATTCTAATCACTGCTGCCCTTGCCTTGCTGCTTTTACTGACAGCTCCAACTACAGCATTGTGTCGCCATGGTGATAAACATCACTTTTATTAGGCAAAGTGGGAGGCTGCATGGATTAGATGTGACGTGAGTGGGCTCAACTGTTCTGTGGTGTAGTCTGCAAGGCAACTCAACTTACTACAGCAGGAATTAGCCTACTGAATATATCAGGTGAATATCAACAGCCATATGTTAACTTGAGTAACCAATCATTTCGGAACCCCCATTAAAAATACAGTAATACAATAGCAAATGGGTCATGCATGCAAAACATATTTCAGTCAGGACTGCTCCATCAGTGTTCCACAATCTTTATTCACAGATGGAAATCATGCATGTTATGTTTGGGTGTATGGTTTTCTGGGCAACACAAACCCCCCTGTAGGGATAACAGCACACATCCGGCAGCAGCTAGTTTATGAGCAACACCATGGTCTAAACTGACTTTTAGGTGGAGATGGAATGGTCAAGGGTGCCTACAGCCATGAAGGAGATGCAGTGAGCTGCTTGTAGTATAGTCAAAAGCAACAAGTGTGCCGGTATTTTAAAAAGGTTCACTTTATGGTTGGCTGGTTTTGTATTTGAGACTCATTTTCACCTGAGCCTATATTCCTTATTGTCTAAAGGCAGAAATGGTGTTCGTACCATATTTTATTACCTGTTAGAGGCAGGGGTTTTAAATGGATCAATAAAAACTGATGTCATTTTGCTTTCTGGAAAAATATTTATAATTTGTTTTCTGTTTCAACTAATCTGCCTCACGAGCTAACGTAATAAAATGGTTGAAAGAACACTTAACTAAGCATTTATGCATTGGATATCTTGTGGTGTGTCATTTTTATATTATTACAATATTGAAACAGTTGAGATCTGTTTTTTATAATTTATACTATGTACAATATGAATTATTCCTGCATTTGATTTTCTATTTTATTTTCCTTTCAAGTGCATGCCGAGTGTGTAAACAACATCTGCATGTTCATTTTATTTTATTTATTATTTATTTTAACTAAATAATAAGAGTTCAGGTTTTGTGAACTCTGTTTAGTACATGTACTTTAATAATAATTGAGAGGGACAAAGAGACACAAAGGGCTTGACCCTAGCCAAACTCAGGTAATGCATTATATTTGTAAAATAGTTAAACACAGTATAACTGCTTGACAAGCAGACTCTAAATAGGTTCATGTTTTGTGTTCATTTATTAAAAGGCGCATTGTGTGCCTAGCATCTTCATACTTCATTCTCTATTCAATCTGGCCTTAGATTGTTAAAAGAGGTTACATATTTTTATGTAAGCCTTTTCTGCTGATTGTTGACATAAAAGATTGCTGCCCATTATATTTCAATCCTAACCCATTGGGTGAAATTATAGTCAACTTTAGCAGAGTAGAATATAACTTTGTCTGTATATGGCTCATGAGAAAAGTGATTCCCTGAGCTTTACCCATCTTTGTAAGTCTTTGTTCAACAAATAGCCGTTTGAAGGTATATCAATATTTTTCCGTAAAGTACTGGTCAAAGTGTATATAATCGAGATACTGTCAGGCTTAAAAAGTAGAGCTCAAATAAGAGAACATAAGTCATTTGTCAGCCAGCATGGGACCAACTGACATAAAAACACTACTATTGTATATTCCGTTTGAAAATGCCCAACTGTCACATTTTCCTTGAACAGCGCATATGAAAACACCCATCCATGAAGAGATGAACGCTTCTACCTTACTACCTTTGTCAAAACTATAATTCTCCCCATACCCAGATCTCCTCTCCAGCAGAGGCCTACTGAGGTAAACATAATGACACACTAACCCAACTAACCCAGTAGGAGTAGGGCAGGTTGGCGTGTCTGTAACGACGCGATGGCCTGCTCCACCTGGAGACATCACACCTTCCCTCCATCGCAGTGACCTGAGAATAAAGCCATAGTTCATTGAGGTTCTCGGCCATCACAGGCTGCACACACAACTTGTATTTCTTCATAATTATTTTTACATTTGCATGATAGGTAACGTGGCTGCATGTTTATAAATGGTCAAGCCTATTATGTAGTGAGCATTTTGGCTTTCACTATAGCTAGGTACTGAAAAAGCATCAGTGGAGAAAACTGACTCCTGATATCAAAGATGAGGACAAAATGCTCATTTGCGGCCCTAATCTGTGTTAAAGGCACATTGTGTAATTCTGTGTAATTCTGTCCACTAGGGGGTAAGGGTAACAAAAGGGGAAATCGCACACACAACACTGGTGTGACCGCGTGAGCTCTGTCCACTTGCGCGCTTTGAGATTTGCATTCAAACACAAAGCTAAAAGTAATTCCATTCAGCTGAGGGATTTCATGGTGTTTGAGGCAAAACATTAATTCTGTTCAGGGGTTTAGCATGCGCACACTATGGAAATGCCCTGGCCCAAATGTTGCCTCCACTGACGCACCTGTTATTCAGTAGTTTGACCTGTCGAAAAACACATAGGCTGATATTAAAGGTAATTCATAGGAAGCACAGAAGATGGATGGGGATGTTTTAGGAGTCTCTAGCATGGATGTTATTACTATGCTAATTGGAAACATAGCAGTGGTTATCTGCCAGACACAGTGTAGCTTTTGTGGGGGTAAATTGACCTCCCGAGCCCTTCCTTCACTTTGTACTCCATTCTCTCATTCTCTTGTCACTCTTTCTCTTCTGGCATTTTCTTAGCTTTCTTTGTTATGCGATATCTTTACCCCCTCTTTCCCCTCCAGCCTCATTCACCTCTTTTTATCGTTATTTTCCTTCTCCCTTCTCTCTCCCACAACTCTGTTCCATATTTGATTTGTCTGCTTTCCTTCCTACCAATTTCTCTCTAGGTCTCCCTCGGCCAATCCGCTCTCTCGCACCCTCCAGGGTTTACGGGCGAGTCAGCAAAATGTCCGATAGAGGAGACTAGAGGACATTAGCTCAGTGATGTCGGAGCGATTTCTTTCATTCCCTCCTGACGATGATTGAGAACAGTGTTGGCCCTGATGTTTCCACGGCCCCATCCACGCACATTAGCGTTCACACAGTCATCATCTTCTTCCATGCTACATCGTACTCCCTCCATCATTATCACTTTGATGTTTTCCTTTTATATTTAACTTTTCCAAAATAATTAGCCATTTTGTCGCAAAATATTTTTTCTTTCATTTATATTTACATTTACGCCATTTGGCAGACGCTTTTATCCAAAGCAACTTACATGTAGTACATTTGTCAGTAGTTGGACAGGTCATACACCAGCAATTATAAGCAAACAATATGCTAAATAGAACAAATGCAGCATAATGTCATCATACCTGTTACCACGTAATCAACCATATAAAATGTAATAGATAATGGACTAGCTAATAAAGTGCATACATTTTATTTTATTTTTAAATAGTGAGAGATAAGAGCATGAGAAGTAAGTGCAAGACTTAAGAGCATGAGAAGTTATAAAAAAGATTTAAAAATGACACTCTTAGATAGGAGAGAGTGCCAAGAGGTGGCAAGGTCTATGGTCAAGGTACCAAGGTGGATTGAGATGTGTCTTGAGTCTCTTATGGAAGATGGGTAGTGTTTCCACAGTTCTGACTGTTGCTGAAAGCTCGTTCCACAACTGTGGTACCAAGATGGAGAAAAGGCGAGATTTCTCTCTCTCTCTCTCTCTCTCTCTCTCTCTCTCTCTCTCTCTCTCTCTCTCTGTGTCAAAGTGAGATAGAGATCTCTATCTCACTTTGACATTCTCTCCCTCCCTCTTCTTTTAATGTGTAGGCTACGTGATTGGCAAAACAAATCTACGATGTATTCTAAAACTGTATTCTAAAATGTCTTTGTTAGTGTAGAATATATTATTCTACACCAATAGTGTTGTCTATAAGATCCACAAACATAATTCTGTCTGTTATTCTTTTTTGACATTCATTTTCTCTAAACCTTCTCCCTTTTTAATGTGTTTTTGTTGAAAATATCATAATCTAGGCAAATGCTATAAATACTGCAGGAAATAATGTATATAATTATATCATACAGGCAATGTCCACACTACAATGGGCCTCATCTCTGTTTTTGCCCTCCATCTATAGTATGACAGCATTTGTTGACCATCAAAATAGATGTATTTGAAGACAGATTGCCAAGCGGGTTGAATTTATAACACCAGGGTAGTGTTTTGATTTGAACAGGAGAAACATGGCTGCTGACAGTCAGATCATATGCCATATTTTCTACATCCAAGATGGCATGGCAAATTGTTGCTTCATTCATTCATAGGCTTATATATGTTGTATATTTCAAGTTCAAGATCAATGTTTATTTATGAAAAGCACATTACAAAGCAGATGCAATGACATTGTAATGAAATGCTTGTTTGAAGTGCACAGTAGACTGCAAAAACAAGAAAGAAAATGTATAAGAATAAAATGTTAAGCATGGCTTTATTCATCTGTTTGCTACAAAAACACTTTATATTCAAAGCTGCTGTGCCACAAATCTAAGCGTTGCCATCTGTACTAGGCCCGTCTATGACCTGAAGACGGGTTGCTCTGTCGGTACCATGGTCATCTATCATGAATGTCTATCGTCAGTACCCATTTGCTCAGGTCACGAAAGTTTATACAGCCCTAAAAAGAACAAAGTATACGCATGCCCAATAGAGGAGACTTAGCTGTGTGGTAGGGTGGACAAACGAAAACAACATGAAAAATAACTGTTAAAATTATTTTTGGACATGGCCATTTTTGTGTGGGAGTGGGTGAGTGTGTGTGTGTGTGTGTGTGTGTGGGGGGGCATATGTGTGTGTTTGATTCTGTTTGCGATAATTGTTTGATTGTGATCAGACAGTCACTGTTTCCAAATTCAATAAAGCAATTCTGAACAAATGGGTCCTGTCGGATGACGGAGCAGCTGTGACTATGACAACCTTCCAATGACAAAGGATGCCGTGCTCCCACATGATCCTGCAGGTTATAGATTCTCCATCCATCTTGCCAAGGGATCAGAATGCTGGGCGCATGTAGCAAGACAGGTAAAGACACTTGAGGAAACGTCAGGGATGTACAGCTGCTGTCTTTCTGTTTACTTGAGTCTTTGTGTTGGATTGTTTTGACACGTCTGAATGATGCTGGTGAACTCCAGCCTGCTGTATGTGAACTGACAGCTACTCCTTGAGAAAAAGCTTGTGTAGACACAGGCACACACACGTACACACACACGCGCACACATACACACAGTACTCTCAGCTAAAAAAAAATATATATATATAAATTAAAATACATGCTTCCATGGAGAAGGATACAGGTATTTGCTGATGAATTACATTGAATTTGTCACAGTCCTCCCCCATGTCTTTTACAGTGTCTGTGTGTTACTGTTCTGTTGATCTGTTTGGTCCTGTGCTTGCCTGCCTCGTGTTGATTGTTCATTCGTTACACCTGCCGCTTGTGTTCCCCTACCCAATGACCAGTCCTATTTCAGTCCTTCTGTTTGGTCGTCCTTGTCGGTTCATTGACAGTTTATCAGCGTTGGTTAGTTACTTGTTTGTTCTGTGTGCATGTACTTTGCCTGTTTGATTGCTTTAATAAAGCCATTACAACCAGCCCTATTCGTCATGCGTTTGGGTTCTTTTCACCTTCCACACAGTTTCACGTTGTAGAAATGTCTTCTGCAACAAAACTTAATTTCCCATTTGAAGTCCAATCGAGCTCTGGAAACTATAGCTGTCCATATATTGATTTAATCTCACAATTTCAGTTATTATAAACACGATTCATTGCATATTCATATTTAGTATGAGATTTATTTGTATTTGCTTAGTTTTTTAAGCAATCATAAGCCCTTCAAACATAAGTATTGTCTCTTGTATCAGATCACAAAAAAGGCAAGACACACAACTCATAGATAAGACCTAAATCAATCTAACAAAATTATATTTTAACATTGGTACATGATGTGAGAGAAGGATCAAAAGACACCGATCTAATCCTCAATCCTCAAGGCATTTTGGGCAGCTGTTCAACTCCCTCTCTCTCTATCTATCTCTATCTCTCTCACTCTCTCTCTTTCATTCTCTTGCTCTCCCGTGTGCGAGCGTACATCCACCCACCCACACACACACACACACTTGAATATGAACTCAGGGAACAAAAATGTTTATATGAACGGATTGGGCAGGATTGTATGTAATGGCTCCTCTCTGATTCTGGTTTCTGGATGTTCAGCCAAAACACAAACTGACAGATACTGAGCGAGACAGCGTGTATGTTTTTTTTATTATTTTCTTTCACATATCCTCTGATCTTTCATAAAATAAATATTTAAGACTTTTGCTTTTATTTCCTCTCTCTCTCTGTCCTTGGTTATTAGTAAATCTAACAAAGGTTTTTCAGTAATATGAATAAAAAGTTCAAAATATATACTTAGAAGATAGACTTAGGTTGCTACGGTGCCTAAAACCCAACATCCCCACTCCTAGCTCACTGTTTATATTTGTAACATGCTCAGTGCTCAGATGTAAGAGCACACCGTCTTTAAACCAGAACACAGTTTTTGTAACATTCGTTTCAGCCAAAAGGCACTACAGACCCTAATGAGAAACCCATTTAAATGTATTATACAGCTTGTATACTTCTATAGTAATTTGCGACGCATGAAAATCACCTCTGTATCAGGTCTTTGCAGTATCATTTCTTTGGATAATTTGTTTGGTGTAACGCATAGCCTATACCAGTATATTTTAGAGTTTTGCATGTATCAAGAGAATTCTCTAGACTCTGGTGGACAGTGCTAATGGCACAATAGTGTGAATGAACCATGGTGTGGAAAAACAACCCCCGAGGGGCAGCGAACTTGCATACTGGCTTTCTTGGTGGCCAATGCTGTTACTGCAGCCAAATGCTCTTCTGCCAAAAAAAAACATTCCCCAGAAGAAGCTGGGTGAGCAGCTTTCATAGAAATGAATGGTGGCCATTGTGTAAAGTCTCCGTTTTTTTTCTGTATTAGATCCCATGTAGATAAAAACTTCATGCACCCAGAACATGGTACACCATGATGAATAAGGGTCACACTATGTTTGATGTTGTGGTGGCTTGACACATATTTACAGTCACACAGTTGTCTATGTGGGACAGGGCCTTGTAATGTGCCTAGAGAGTGGTATTAATTATGATCTCACCAGTGAGTTGCATGCACTTGGTGCTGGCTATGATTAGAGCTTAGGGAATCAAGACTCTAATTGTTTGTGCTAAGGGAAGTGTGCGTGTGTGTGTGCGTGTGTGTGTGTGTGGTGATGGTAGACGGTCGCCCACAGGCCTATTTTTCTACCACGAGCGCAGAAGTGTCGATTTACTCACGCTGCGTTGCCTTGCGTCCAATCAGCACCAAGTGCCCCAGGGTGACACCGCTTTGGCGGCGCACTTTTATTTTTTCTTCTTCTTATTCTTTTTTTTTTTATAGGAAATGATGCAAGCTCTAGTGAACTAGCAGGGCGAGGCCAACAAAGCGAGGTCTATTCTTGTCACAGTATCAGATAAGGATCGGCTGTTGGACGCATCGCAGCAATTACTGCAGGCCTGTGCTCCCCTGCCTGTGGGATGGGGAAATGATCATCTGTGAAGCTCACCAGAGTGCTATTGCCTCCAGCACAATCACTCAACATGTCCACTTGGCTATGTCGCCTGTACATGAGAAGGAAAGAGGAGGATGCAACTATGGAAGACGGAATCAGAGGAAAGGAACAATACTGGCAGTGTATTGAAATACATCCTAATCTTTAAAGGTCTTCAAAGAGCAACAGCTCAATCGTGTGCATACGTGTTACTGCACACATGGAAAGAATAGGCAGTAATTGCTACATTTATTTTCTGACCTGATTTAATGGACAATTAATTATATTGGTGCTGTATGTAAAGTATGTATACTTAAATAAGTATGATATAGGTATTTTTAAAGGCATTACGTAAGAGTTGAAATAACAACGCTATATATGCTATGCTTATAGTATTACAAGAATGCTCTGACAAGGTTTCTCATAAATATTTCATGCAATTGTACCCACTTTGTGCCCTTGTATTTCATTATTGTATTTACACAGAGATACAACAGCTTCATGCAGTAATGTACACTGGAGCCTGCAATGTGTTACTCACTCCTGGTTCAAAATAGACCATTATTAAAAATACAATCCTAAAATATGAAACATTGAGGGGGTGTGAGGTACTTAAGTGTAATATGCACAAATTGGACATGTGATAAACAATTTGCATGAAATGTGAAACAATCAAATGCCCCATACTCATATAAAAAACTCTAAGGACGTGGTTTTATGGATCTCTATGGCAAACATTCAGCTCACACTGACTTTCTTTCCTGCTGCCTGGTTTGTGCTTGTTGCCCACTGATTGGTGCCAGAGTGACCTTATTTCCCATTGGAGGGCCAGGAACAGTGCTGCTGACAAGCAGACATCCCCCAGTTGGAAGGCTAGATGTGAAACTAAATGGGGGCTCTGTTGGAGAAGGTCCTAGGTCAGCAACTGTATTAGATGCCCCCATTGATCCTGTGGAGAAAAGGTGGCGTCACACCTAATTAATGAGTGAGAGAAAGGCTTCGTAGATTCCTCTCTGCCACTGACCTGAAAGAAACACATCAGGGAATTCTGCTAGTTGAATATTAAATAGGAAGAGAAATGTAAGTGGCCTAAACCAGGTACAGTATAGGCCTAGTAACCAAATAGTTATTCAAGATCATTTAATCCCCCCCAATAAATTACAATTATGGTATATGTTTAGTCTAGGATTCTGGGTGTTGATAGGTCTGTCCATAGTAGAAATGTGTGATTGTGTGATATGTGATGTGATGATCACGTGGTGATGTAAAATTCATGGGGTTCTTTTTGTAATGGATTTTATGTGCACAAAAGGGTATACAAGCGTAGTACTCTGTTAAAATGAACTGTTGTCATCACATCGACTCTAACACGTTTAGTGTTACGATTTTATGAAGCAGACGCTCTTATGAGTTGTAATGGTCTCAAAATGTTTCACTGTTCAAGTTTGCTTCACAGTTGTTAAGTGAGAATGTCTGAGCTGAGCATGTTAGCTTGACAGGGGCAAACTGGCTGTGTGTGGGCAATGAGAGCATTTGTGTTTACATTTTCAGGATGCGTTAGGGAACCCTTGCAGAAACATGTTCTGCTTCAGACAGAAAATTAGCTTTCTCTAGGTTTTAGGATAAATGATTAGACAGGAAAAGAGGAGTGTGGTGGAAACTGTGAGGGCATAACAATCCATCTTCTCTGTTACATTGTACTTGTACTTAGAGTTTAAAGGCAGAGATCAATTAAACATGTGAGTCCTGGTTAAAATGGCAATTTTCATCATTGAGGAGTGAATAGGAAATATATGAAACAGAGTATGAAAACATTTTGTAAGTTAGAAATAGCCCATTATTTGATCTCCTGATCCCAGTTCTCCTGATCTAATTATTCCTGCAGTGGGATTAAAAATATTTTTATAGGTATTGGGGAAGGCCAACCTATTAACACATTGTTTTCTTGGTCTACTAATAAGAGGCCACATGGTTATGTTTTCATAATTTTAATTTTTACAATTATTATTGAATAAGTATCTAATTTATGTATGGATAATTTCATTACACAATAAATATGAATCAATTAACTTAATTTAATGTTCCTTAATCTATAAGCAACCTATGGTTGTAAAATACAACATCACTTAACTCTCCAAACAAAAACAAAAAACCACATTTGCAAATGTTAACAACACAAGACCCCATTTACTTTCCAATATTTTAAAGGAACTAAGCATGATCTTGTCTGCCACTATATGTCACCCTAAGCACCATCAGACCAAAACAAATAGGCCACACACACACATGCAATAACATGCATGAGTGGCCAGTGCTGCTATGAAAACAGAAGCGAAAACGTCATGACACTACGGGGTTTGTAGTCTTACTAATTACATATTTTCACATTATACTTCAACAAATGCACGACAAACTGAGACTTTCTGACTGAGACTGACTCGAATCATTTTCTTTTAAATAATCAAACATCATATGTGTGCTTTGTGTCACAAAGCAAACGGGATCTAAAAATTATTTTATTCTCGCCGTTGACTACCATAAGATTTATATTTTTTTCAAACTTAGCTCCCATATGCAGAAGTCACTTCATCTCTCTATAACCGCATTGGACCAAACATAAGATATGACACACAACACGCAGAGATGGAGTGTGATGTCATTCTCTGCTCAGGATGCAATTACTACACTAATATTTAAAGTAAAATATTAATCTTTGAAAGTATAGGATCTTTTATAGTAATCCACCAATAAAGTTTATCACAGAGCTAATAATCCTTTACTTTGGACCTGGAAACTGTTTTCCATTGTCATTTAATTTAAATTATTTCTTAGCTGAATTATGTTTCTACCAATGCAATTCATATTTTGGTTTAAGGTTTAAATGTTTAAATTATTGAATAATGAGGTAATAAAAATGCATAGTCAATGTTTTAACAAAAGTTCAATATTATTTATTTATTTATTTATGTACTTACATAATGTAGCTTGTGTAGACAATTATGTCTCACTTGAATGTAATAGCCCAGTGGAATTAGAGAATTAGAGGCTTTGTTAAATAATTGTTAAAATGTCCTATTATGCAAAAACACAGACCTGTCACAAAGGTCTCACTCCCTTCAGTTACAACGCTCCATACACATCTGTCGGTAGTTCATGCCCATCATTTGTTCTAGTACTTAGATCCCTCAGAAGCCTCACTCTGGTACAACGTCTTGTTGTCAGGCCTTCAGTTTCTTTGCACTTCAGGCCTACGGAGTTTAATGTGTCTGCTACTGGATGCTGTGTTTTCAGCAAAATCACTGCATTTGCATTCACCTTGGTTTCCTGGTTTCCATTTATGGCAAAAGCTATTTGTTTTCACCTTTGACAACCTGAGATCTCAGTGTCATTTGGATCTTTTAAGCAGATTCATTATGAACATGTATTCAATAGTGAAACCAGATAATAAATGGACCGTTTAAATTGGTAGCATAGCCATTTAAAGGGCCAGAAATGTTGAAACGACCTATTGAAAACTGTATCAAGGTTACAATGAGAAATGTTGCATGACGTAAGCAGATAAAACAACTTGCTGCTGCATGCTTTATAAAACCAAGGCCTGCAGCCAATGCCATAAACATGTAGCGTTTCAGATAAAATGCAGTGCATAGAATCTTTGTTTTCCTAACTTGATTCATAAGAACTATATTTGAATGCAACTAAATTATAAAAGACGACTTCTTCAGTTATACGCTATAGTTAAATGTCATATTTCTCTACCTCTGCTGCATTTCTACTTTCAGTTAGACAGCTAGAAGATGACACTTCTAGAATCCCCTGCCATGTTTTAATACCATTGGTGCACCTTACTGTACAGATTATCTCATTGAAATTAATCCAGCCAGCCTTAATTATCTCACAACGAAAACCAACTTAGTCCTCATCATTTGTTCACAAACGTGGAACTGAATGTTAAAAGAAGAATATGTATTTTAGGAATCCCTGAGAGATTACTATCTAATAAGTACAAGTAATCATTATTTTCTTTCACTCCCTCGCTGTGTTCATGGTCATGGTCCTTGTACATGGCTGTCTGTCTTGTTTGCCTGCTAGCGAGAGAGAGAGAGAGATCTCTCTGGCAATGGATGGCAGTGATGCCTCATCAGACTTGCAGCATGCCCTGTAGCCCTGGATGGCGCTGCAGCTGGGCGAACAGGCATGATCGCTCAGTCACAGACAGGATTAACACCCCCACTCTCCCCCGGCTCCTCTCCCTAAACTGTGTCTCGTGGCCGTTTTGCACACTGGCTTAGAGGCGGGACAATGCAGACAGTGGCCACCAATCTCAGGTCACTTAGTAGCTTTTACAGTAGTAAATAAGTAAGTAACTACAGCATAGTGCATTGTAAGTAAGTAACTATACTCTTCTTTTAGAGTTAGGTTGGCAAAACTCAGAAGATTATTCAATCAATATTATTGCATGAAAGCATAAGAGTGAAGTTATGGCAGCTTTAAGATATCAAATTAATTTGAATAAACCCTACAGTACTCTGCATATTTTTTACCAACCTTTTTATAAATGATAAATATAGCTGCATAATTATTCTTGTGATATATGCCACATGATCAAAGCATCTACACTTGCTTTAGTCAGAGTGATGGTATAAAATATTATTTTTTGAGCCAATGTACAGCAATATGGCATGTCACGTTGTAATTGGCAAGCCTCTATAATCACGCCCTTGTTATCTGTAGAGTTCGTCATTTTCACAGAATGTGTCTCTAATACTTCCAACAGCATATCAAATAAGAACTCCATCATCTTCATCAGGAATTAGTTGAAAGTGTTTTGAACATTGATAGCTATTAAAAGCTTTTATGTGAATAGCTCCTAATTGATTAAGTATGAAATATGTTTCATGGATATATATATATATATATAAATATATTTTTTAAGAAGCATAAATATGCAGCGTTCTAAATGAGCTTTACTGTGTTGTTAGCGCTGTATTGCTGTGTATTGCACAATCCAGTTGTTTATTGTATAGCCTGACCTGCATGGTAAGGAGAGAATGTGAGTCTGCAGAATATTACTGCAGCCAGTCACCTTTATTGTACCTGTGGTACCGAGGTCCAAACACCATCGCCCCTGACCCCTGTGCCTTCACTATTGGAACCAGCATATGCTGTGCATTCTCAATAGATGGTGCAGTGACATGCTGAGCCTCTTTGATAGAGAGTGTTATTTATGGTGTCTCACACAGTGGGGTGAAGAGGGAAAAGAAAAGATGAAAGAGAAGCTGACAAAACATGACATCAAAGTGAGATAGCAGAGTATTTACAGTTGTGTGACCTGCTGTTTTGCTCTATCTTGCAAATACATGCATTTTGTTGAGTAAGCATGTACCGGTAACTACACAAATATTAGCCATTGTAGAGCTTGTTATGAAATGTGAAATGGCTTTGGTTGTACAAAAAAGCATATATTTCAGAATACTGTATACTACTGTGTGTGTGTATATACATATATATATATATATATATATATATATATATATATATAGAGAGAGAGAGAGAGTCTTTTTTATGAAAAGTTTATGAACATTTCCATATATATTTCACCTTGTGCGATTTAACTGTTTAAAATTGCTTAATGTATGGTCTCTTCTGTGCTAATACACATATGGTAAGCATTTCTTTTCAGGCAAACCACTAGCCAAAGTCACATTCTTTAGCTCAGCAGGCTACAGAAAGGACTATTCTGTGAGGAAATTGCTCCACTGTTACCAGATAATCGGGATCAAATTATTATTATTATTATGATCCATTTAAAAGATCCATAGAATTCAAATCATGTTTGTAAACAGCTGAAAGGAAATGCAATTTCTCAGTCTTTAAACCTACATCGGGAATGCTGTATAATACAATGAAAAGGTTGAACGTATATAAGAACGATATAGGCCTACTGTAAATGAAGGCACACACCGAAGGCACACTGTTTGCCTTAATCATTTAAAGACAAACAAGATACACATGTTTCTCTACTAGATGCCCCTCTGCAGGTATTCACCAACTGTCTGATCCTCTCTAGTGTTGTCTTGTCAGATATGCCACACATGATAGAGGAACTAATTGTGTGTGAAGGTGACAAAACAGGAAGCGTCCTGTACAAGCCCTCTGCAACACGCACTTGTCATAAAGCAGCTCAAACAGAGCAAAGTGGCAAGTGAGTTGTCAAGGCTGGGTGTGTGACAAGTTAAAATGACTTGCTATCATCCCAGATAAACTGCTTAACCGTTACAATTCCTTGATTCTAACATGGAGATAAGCTAATGCCACCAAATTGTGTCTCCAATATGGTTGATTCCTCATGTCCTACCTTTCAGTAGTAAAGATTACTACAAAAGGTCTTTGCAATATGAGTATATGAAGCTTGAGCATTGTTTTGAAAGCTATCAAGTGGGATGACCTTTCTCAAGGATGTTCCAAAACTACTGAAGGCTTCCTAGAGTCATTTGTAAGAGTCAAGGCAGGGGTTATTTAATCAAACCAGCCAACCGTTAGAGGTCTGTTATCCAAACCTCCTCTTCATAGCCTTCTATAGAACCCCATAAATGTGTAAATAACGTAGCCAAGGTGTGCATGCACAGGGTAGATTATTTTAAATGTATGTCCTCCAAGCAGAACAATATTCCAGCCTCAAATTTTCATAGTCATGAGTGAAAAGCAATGCATAAGCTGCCATTGATCCATCTACAGTATAAGTGAAATGCAATCGTCAGGAACACAGACCTGATCCATCAGCTGCTGAAATAAAAATAGAGGTGGATAGAATTGGGAGCTATTTGCCGTCGCGTAGGGGAATATGAATTTCCCGGAGTGAGGTGCGAGGGTGAACGATGTCTCTCCCATGTAGAATTGGAAACATTCCTCTTACACAAAAATAACTATGTACAAGAGGCTCTCCCCCATTCTACCCAACATGTTTCCTGTGCAGGCAAACAAGTACGTTTTAATGTGTGACAGCAAGAGTGGTTGACATTGGTTTTTGATTTGTATTTTCTTGCTGATGCTATGGGGTGGGGTGGCATTTTCACAGAGAACACTGGACAGATTGACAGGCTGTGTTGATTGATGGGTAGAAGTCGTGTCATTGAAGCATATTTCTGTAAAGGAAAAATGTGCTGAGTGAGAACATAGACTAAATAGAGACGCAACACAAAGGGCTATTTGATTGAGGACTAAAAATGTGATTACATTATGTTTAACTGTGATCTAGCACTTGCCGGTCTCGGTCATTTAGACACAACACTGCAACACTGCAATTGAACTGACATCCATGCGTCAGACACTCAAATTATAAGCAATGCTGCAGTCTACATTGGCTCCGACAGGCCTATTTCATGCAGTGAAAAATGCTACCCTGTCCATCTTGTTGAGCTTTGTTATGCTACCGTTCTGCTTTTGACACTTGCTGTGCAGGTGTGGAGGTGTGGATTGTAATTCAAGACCCAACTGATTAAAAACAATAATTATATGAATCAATACTAAAGCACTAAGTCAATAATATGCCTGCACAAACTGCACGCGCACGCACGCACACCCACACGCACATATACGCAGGCTGTGCTGAAACTTTAAAATACCCTGATGCTGATGGTTGTCAGATGGTTTGGAGCAGAAGCCTAAGGCTCGAGAAATAGCAGTGAAACTGGCATTTCTAAACATGAAAAGGGGATTGTTGCTTTAAGATCTGACCTAGAGAGGCATCTTTTTCAATGGTTGGAGATTGTTATTTGGTGTTTGAGAGTGGACAACATGCTACATTTATTCGTTACACAGCATGCCAGCATGGAACACGCTCCTTTGAAGGAACAAAACTGTGAGGGTGGATTGGATTGGATGTGGGTTACCAAAAGGTGACAATAAACAGACACAATTTGATTTGGAAAAGTAGCATCTGAGAGCTGTGGCTCCATGTGTCATAAAGATATTGCATCTGTCATCAACTGACAGCAGCTGTTTCACTTGGTTAATATATCCTGAATGTCAGGATAACGGTGGGAAATGAAGGAAAGGGTAAAGGTCATTGAAAACAATGACAATGAGGAATAATTTAACCTGTACAGCTCACAGCATCTAATATATGTATGTAACCTATTATCACATCCATTTGTATCAGCACCCTTTGTAGGAAATAGTTTCCTTAGACATGAAGAAAAACTCATTTAGCTATTTTAAATCTGTTTATGTTTATTCTATGTTGTAATACATCAAGACACAGTTTGCGTTTAAATTTCAAATTATTCTGACGTTTACTATTCAGATGAGCAATGAGTGTAATTTCGACACGGGAAAAACCAAGCAATCATACATTTCAATAAGAGGTTCTGTCAAACGCATGGTTTGAGAAGAATGCTTTTGAAACTGTAGATATACATCAAGGCAAAATATGGGACTATGCATGCAGCCTAACTCAGCACTGCTGAACCTGGAAAATTACCCTGTCAGTAATTTAAAATAGAAATAGTTTGTTAGAGTCAGAAAACAATGGAAGCAGAATAATTATTTTTGACAGGTCGATTGATAGAGAGAGCTTGACTGTTGACAAATTGAAATAACAAAAATCTGTGTCTGTCAGCCCCTTTTGTGAAATACAATTATGAGTAGAGCATTTTGAAGAGCATGTGGAATCTGATATGATCTGTTATTTCTCATTCATGTAATGACAAATTACATAAATGTATAAACTTGACTTACAATACATTTGACTGTAATAAACAGCTACCATAATCAATTTACATAGTGCAGTTGGATAAATCAAGTCAGTATTATTGTCAGGGCTTTAGGTAAGAACCCTTGCCACTGCTTATCTTATTTCTTTAACGTATTTGATTAGTGTCTTGTTTTGAACTCTTTTGTATTGTGTAAGGACCCCATTGAAAATTAAAATGTTCATCTCAAGGGGTTTATCATATTGAATAAACATATATAATCATCAACCCATATTTTCTATTTTTAAAGGCACAATTGTGTAATAAACACAAACAATACTGTTCCAATTTGCTGGTCTAAATTCTGAGGAATGCTGAAGAGGTGCCATCACATCCTGATACACTGGGCTACGTTTCAAAATGCCATTAGAAGCAATAGAGGTTATAAACAAGTGCAGGTGTGGTACTGTAGATGCTATGCTGTTAGCTTCTGTGCTAGCTAGAGTGCCAATTGTGAGACATTATGAGACATAATTAGCAACCACTTTCCAATCTGCTCCTGTAATGTGTCTTGGCACGTATGATGGCCTTATTGAGCTTGGTTCTGGCTAGGCCATGTTAATCTCTTGTTCCTCCTTCCCTGAGCCTGATTTTAGGCAAAGATGTTTAGTATAAATGCAGGTGAAATACAAATATTCTTCCCCACATTTAAATATTTATATTATTACAAACTATAAATTAGAATAAGCATTAATCCCCAATCCCTCATGAGGTACACCATAGTGCTATTTTATGCAGGCCAGTTCAGCTGTTGGACATTTAAAATAAATGAAACTTCAAACAAATGTTGGTGCCTTCAGAAAGAGAATTTGCATTGACTGATAGGCTGATGTTGTCATCTATCACTAAGGGGAGATATGTCAGAGAGTATAACACTGCGGTTAATGTCATCTAACTAATCTGACAGCTATTAATTAGTATCAAAAAATATATTAATTA
>JAODTR010051731.1:0-18027 GCA_025399935.1 Amblyopsis rosae
CCAGTGTAGTAGTCTAGTCTATGTCATAACCATGTGTAACGATGTCAAGACAATTGCGCTACAACCATAAATTACGTTAATATTTCTCTCAAATACTTTAACACATTGATGGGCTATTTATAGAAACTTTCTGGTGGCGAACTTGTAATGTGTTTGTCCTTCCCCCTGGGGAACGGGATTCAATTCCGGGGTGGGACAGTCTGATTCCGCCGAACTTTGTGCTGTAGTAGGCTCAGCGTGTGTATAGATAGTATAGTCACGTGTTTGGTCGTGCGTGCAGTGCACAGTATACTACAATAGTTCCATAGCACCCCCAGTATTTAGTTAAGCACCCCCACAGCACCCCCAATACAATTCTGCTGGCGCCGCCAATGTATAACTAACATAATTGACAGATGTAAATCACTATGATCCGTAACATAAAGCATAAAAATAACAGAATGATGAACAACCAGGTGACTCTCCACAGGGGAACAGGTGGACCTTATCTTTGTCTTCTTCGATCCCATGGGCCAGGCACTGTGCAAACGCACTCTCAACATTGTGGAGAAGCTGAGTGAGAAATGTGGAGACAAGCTACGTTTCTACCTTAGCAAAGCAGATGATGCTGGAAGGGAAACTGACAGACAGGTATGCTTGTTCTTCAATTTATTTCAAATGGTAAATTTAGCTTGAAATTGTAAATTGAAGTAAACATGTAACCTATAATGTCTAGCGTGGTTTATTGTCTTTGTGTTGCTTTTTGAAGCGAGTGATGATGCAGATCGTCCAGGAGCTGTGTCGTCGCCCAGGCCTCAATAAATGTGGTTTTGAAATGCCTACCATATACATCCCCAACCCACAGAAGGTGGGTACAAGTGCAGGCTATTATCAAATGCTGTGTAATCTTTATAATGAAGAAGGCTTTCTGTAATCATTGGCCATCACAGCTATTAACATCCCAGCACTCACTTCTTCATGTCTCCCGATACATGGCTAGCAACAGGATGAATGAGCAGGGGTTATAAACCGGGGCCTTTGATCGTCCATATTTGACAAAGGCAGGCCCAGTCCTGAGTAATTGCTCCATCGTCCTGTGATCAATGGCTGTGAGGATGTGCTCCGCATGGTAGACTTGTGAATGCCTCCTGCTCCAGTTTATTGTTGCTGAGCTATTGCAATGTTACTTCCTGCTAAGTGTGCATGGCATGGCTGTCAATCAATACATCCTCAGTATCTGTTGTAGACCTTTCTAAGCTGTCCTGTCCACAATCAACCCAACTGCTTACATTTGACATTTGACAAGACCAGTGGTCTTACACCTGTGGGTGTGGTTTGTCAATAGATCACAGGTTCTGGTTTATTATCTGTAATACAATGTGTATGCGTTTAATGTTCTTGGTTGGTATATACTCTATATATAAATACATATATTTATATATTACATACTGGATTTATTTCTCAACGATGACTTGAATGTGTCTTGTGCAGCCAAGTCGGTGTGTAAACCAAATAGATGGTGTATGTCAGACCATTGAAAAGACCATCAACCAAGCAGTTCAGAAGACCCTGAATCAGCTGGAGAAAGACTGTGACCTCATATGTTCCAGCATCAGCAGTAGACTCGCCCAGGACAGGTAGACCATGTGAATTGTAGCATCTAGAATCATCATGTGACTGAAGTTAATGCCGTAGTTGTTACCTTTCTGCCCACTCTCTGTGTCCATGCAGGGCAGATGTGAATTACAATAAGAGTGTCCATCTTCATTCTTTCCTGTGTGGTTTTCTGGGAGGGTTCATTCCTGTCCTGTTTGTCCTGAGCTTCATTCTGAACACCTTCTCCAGAGAGGAGCTGGACCAAGTGCTGGGAGAGGGGCTGGCCGGGACTGTCTCTCTTGCCACAGTTTGTGTCTGACCTCCAAGCTACATATCTTATTCGCACAGTGTTCTGTTTCCATGTGCTCAGCAGAATGAAGTCAGCTGCCTTCAGTACACTTACTATGTTTAGAAATTAAACCATCCAGTATTGCTATCTTGTCATATTAGCAAAATGATAGAATATCATCATTATTATTATTTATTCTATATGTTAAATATATAAAATATAATAATTATAGTGACTCCAAGCTTTTGAACGGTAGTATGAGTGTATACATAGTGTTTTGATACTGTATATGTATTTATATAATTATAATATTAATAATATTGTAATACATATAATTAGTGGTTTGGGGCATTGTTTTACACATTTGCAACATAATCATTAGACTTCCATTTGTTCTCTCACCAGGGAATTGTTATGTATCTTTGGGAATGGATCCCAGAAGATGGACAAGTATTGGCTGTGATCATGTTGGGTTTATTTTGCTACATATTCCTATTTCTTGCAAAGTATTTTGCGCGGTAAGCATTACAAGCATACTACTAAAGCAAAAAATATACATAAATTTAAAAAAAAACTTCCGCAGGCAACAAACAATAATTCCCTGAGTTAGTAACAAAGAACATCCCAATGGAGGTGAGAGCTTTCCAAAATAACCTTCAGCAACTATTGTGTTAATCAAAAGGAGCATAAACACACACACACAGACATGCTCTGTTTTGGCCACAGTCTTAAAGGTGTACTCTTCAATCCTGTTGTAGTGCACCCCATGGCACCTCAAATGCCTGCCCAAGCTAACTGTTTATGTTCTGAAACAGAACTGCACACAGCTGTAATGAAAGGGGAGGTAGCGGAGAGGCAGAGACGTGGGTGTGTGTGTGTGTGGGTGTGGGTGTGGGTGTGTGTGGGGGGGGACAAAGCATTAATTGTAATGCTGGTCACAAGCACAGATGCCATTCTGAAAACAAATCAAATATCTTAATAAATGTACACTTTGGTATATTTAGATGCCATAAGGCATTCAGATTCAAATTGATTTCATTTTATTTTATTTGACTTCCCAGCCAAGGAAATACAACCCTAACAAAGAAAGAGAAGAGGAGTCTGACAGAGTACAGTGATTATATTCAAGATGTCAAATCTAAGAAGGTCAGAATCCCTTTTGTTTGTCTTTCAGTTTAAATTGGCACGCAATACTTTTGCATATTGTATTTTTGGTTAATATCTGATAGCGGATACACTTAGAACTATGTTTTTATTTTCTTTATTTTTAACAGTATAATTGTTAATCTTGTATGATCTATTTAATCCTACAGGGGAAATTATATGAATGGGTTCTCCAGGAATGTGCATCTGAGTATGACTTATAATGTTGGGCAAACTACAGATTATATTGTAGAAACTAAATATTCTATTCTAACGGGCATTTTTGGTATATAAGCACAGTAATCGTTTGTCTCATTCAAACAAATACTGTATCTCCTCGTGATTCAGTGAAGGCCAAATGCTACAATATTGTCAACATGAATTATAGTCATTATAAGCAAGCAATATATTGAAGTGCCTTTAGTGTACATTAATTATAAGGAAGTTGTGATATTTGACAAAAGCCAATTTTATAATGTGAATTGATGTTTCAGTGTTTGTAAATATTATAGAAATGCTGGAAACTGTTAAAATGTTTACACCTAGAAAATGACATATCGACTCTGCAACAGCCTACTGACAGCAATGTTTTCACTGTTTTTGTGTATTGTTTTACCATCTGCTGTCATGTTATTTTTCAAAACATTTTTATGTGATATGGCACCTGTGTGTCATCTAATGCACTGTTTTATATAATTTTTAAATATTGTCCAATTTCTTGTGATTATAGCTATACTACCACTTAATACCGTCAATGCCTTCACTCCAGTGTTTGTAGATATATTTATTGGTCTTGAGATATATTTTTAGGTACATCGTACCCAAGTAATGTAGAGAAGACCTTTGGGATATTACTGTGAAACTGTCTGCTGATACAGGAGTTGTCTATCTTACTCTATCTGCTACATTAGTTTGTCTGACATCTGTGTGAATATGATGTGTAGCTGTCTGCCCCCCTCCCCCCAAACTGTCATCTGCACACCTAGTAAAGTTGACTCAATACCTCAAACTCTTTCTTACTCAGATCTTCATAAAATATGTATCACGTCAATTGAGATGATTAAAAGTTTTCTAGTGGCTGGTATTTATTTCATTACCGTACACATATACTGTATACGTTGTAGTCTGTCTGTATTGTATATGGGTGTTTGTTTGGTTTTTTCCCCCAGGTTTTTCATAAAACACAAAAAACTAAACCAAATATTGACATGCCATTATTATAATAGCCTGTCAATATTTGCCGGGCCAATATTTTGCAGGGATATAATCGCAGAATCTTTTGAGGATGTAGTTTATTTTACCAAAGGTGACCAGCATCATGAGATGTAAGGAAAAAAATAATCTTTGTCGATAAATGACTTAGACAATTATTTTAAGAAGGTTATATTATGACATATTAGCAGCACCATCTGGACATGAAATCTGTTTATGAAAGCTGACATACAGACATAAGCAGTTATTTTATTTTATAACTATACACACACATACATACATACATACAGAGTTGTCCCGAACCCACTCCTTTGTTATTGGCTGTGTGCTTAAGGTCGTTGTCCTGTTGGAAGATGAACCCATATGGTCCAGTTTTGATCAAGGATGTCTCTGTACATTGCTGCATTCATCTTTCCCTCGTTCCTGACTAGTCTCCCAGTTCCTGCCGCTGAAAAACATCCCCACAGCATGATGCTGCCACCACCATGCTTCACTGTAGGGATGGTATTGACCAGGTGATGAGCGGTGCCTGGTTTCCTCCAGACATGACCCTCGGCATTCAGGCCAGAGTTCAATCTTTTTTTCATCAGACCATAGAATTTTCTTTCTCATGGTCTGAGAGCCCTTCAGGTGCATTTTGGCATGTGCCTCTTACTGAGGAGTGGCTTCAGTCTGGCCACTCTACCATACAGACCTGATTGGTGGAGTGCTGCAGAAATGGTTGTCCTTCTGGAAGGTTCTCTCTCCATGGAGAAAAGCTGGAGCTCTGTCAAAGTGACCATAGGGTTCTTGGTCACCGCCCTGACTAAAGCCCTTCTCTGGCTGGGCAGCCAGCTCTAGGAAGAGTCCTGATGGTTCCAAGCTTCTTCCATTTACAGATGATGGAGGCCACTGTCATTTAGACTGTCAATGCTGCAGAAATCTTTCTGTAACCTTCCCCAGATTTGTGCCTTGATACAATTCTGTCTTGTCACTCTACTGACAATTCCTTGGACTTTATGGCTTGGTTTATGCTCTGGCATCAACTGTGGTACCTTTATATAGACAGGTGTGTGCCTTTCCTTGCTATATAAATAAAATGTACTTACTTACTTACTTTCCAAATAATGTCCAATCACCTGAATTTGCAACAGATGGACCACAATCAAGTTGTAGAAACATCTCAAGGACGATCAGTGGTAACAGGATGTGCCTAAGCTCCATTCTGAGTGTCATGGCAAAGGCTGTGAATACTTATGTACATGTGATTTCTGTCATTTTTTATTTTTAATACATTTGCTTAACTTTCAAACAAACCTTTTCACTTTGCCTTTATGGGGTATTGTGTGTAGAATTTTGAAGGACATTTTTTGTTTAATCCATTTTGGAATACATGTTTATATAACTTTTTGGAATAACTTTTGGAAAAAGTTAAGCACTGTAAATACTTTCTGGATGCCCTGTAGAACAGAAATCACTTTAGGTGTTACCTCTGTGTGAGACTATAAATGGCACTATTATGTCCCAGTATCTCTCTTAATTAAACATAGCATTCAGAAATTGGAATGTTATTCTGTTGGTTTCACTTGGGCTCTGGAACTATTGCAATATTAATAACAATTAAAAGTTAATATTTTGCCATTCAAAATATACAGTATATACAGCTTAATGCAAGCATGAACAGCAGTAGATTGTTGAAGACTTTTATTTGAAAGTTTTAGTTATAAAAAATACCATTCCAGATGTCTGTGTTTTGGAGAATAAGAAAATGTTATGTTCAAACCCAAGGGTTGATATATTTTGGGGAATATTCAACATACCAATAACATGAAATTGAGTTTCTCCATGACCTCTAAACACATTACAAGCAATTCCCAAATGAAACTATTGATACAAGTGGTATCAATGGTTTCATAGAGACTACATCAGAGACGCCCTCTACTGAAACAAAAAATATTCATAAATGAAAAACAACATCCCCAGGCAACAAACAATAGTTCCCTGAGTTAGTAACAAAGAACATCCCAATGGAGGTGAGAGCTTTCAAAAATAACCTTCAGCAACTATTGTGTTAATCAAAAGGAGCAACATCTGTTAGAATATACATACGCAGTAGCGTGCTACAGTACTAGCATATGATCAAAGCATAGTTCAATTGCAATATCGATTTGCATCTAAGGCAACATATTGTATGTCACCATAAACATGTACTGTACAGTATGTTTAATATGCTGCTGTTACATGTGTTTTATTTAAAGCTGTGTGACCATGGAAAAGGTGAGCAATGCATGTATCGGGTATTCAGGATTTCCCTGCAGAAGAAACTAATGTTTAAAATACAGGTTTTGCTCTTCTAGGTTCTATAACTATTTTTGGTGCTTACAGTACCAAATTATCACTAGCCCTATTGTTGCAAGTCATACCATGCAGGTCTAAAAATATCTGTTTTACCTACATGAGCATACAACACATTCTGTAAGTTAAAACATTAAAAGGTTCAATTAAATTATACAATCTTGCTTTGTTACAGTAAATTCAGGATTGAATCTATTTACAATACAACAATGCTTGTACAAAAAGAAATGCCCAACCCGAGCTTGTTATAAACAAATTCTACAGGTACAGTAGATATATCATGCGGGAGTTCGTAGGATAAATCCAGCATTGCTTAGCAGTCGCAAATGACTGTCCTTTGCAGCTTTTAAAACCATATGGATAATAGGAAGAAAGTGTCTCTTAGGAACAAACACAACCGGAAGTTATCCACAAAGGAGCGTACATGTAACTCACACAGTTCCAGCACAAGGTCTCCTGTGTATGTGTGTCTGTGTTGGAAATGAATAGCTGCTTCGTGTCTCAGCACCATAAGTGTCCAGTAGATACATATCCAGTGAACAGCGGGGGTGGAAAGAGAACATCAAAGGGCACTCATTGAGAGCCCTTGTCAATCAACCAAGAAATGTCTCCTGTCCTGCGAACATAAAGACAGACATGGGAATATCATCAAGACACTCAAACTATTGAGTATTGACACTAAAGATAGATTGGCCACTGTACATGATCACATGGTAGAAATGAGAGAATCTCAAATTTCCGTACTTGCCAAGTCGTGCAAGCATCCTTCACATTTGTGTGTGCATATTTAGAAATGAGAGACAGACATAAGAGATAATGGAAACAATACGGTAGAAAACACAGACGACATTTCTGTGAATGGGTACACGTTAAAAGTTATTTCACGTGTAAAATGTGTAAAATAGACTAATATGATCCTTTATTGAATCAACCAATGTATATGAAACATACTAAACATACTTTCTGAAATAACTGTTCATGCTGGATAACAATAATAAGATATATTTGAAACTATATTTGACTGCATAATTATCACATAACTACTGAAGTCGTAGGGGCTGGGCCCTTTTTTTCAGTGTGATAATGCGTATATACAGTATAGTTCTATGGATATTATTTATGTTTACTGACTAACCAGAGTAATTTAAAGAACATAATGTCCACTGTAACTAGGATTAAGACTTGTAAATGCACATACTCCACATCTCGCTTTCTAATCGTCTTTCCAGAGCCCAAGACCTCTGCCACTCTGGATACAATAGGATCATAGTTCATGCTGGCCACAGCAACCACCTCCTCACTTCTGTAGGAGGGGCAGGTTAGCACAGTAAACGACAAACACTGATTAGAGACAAAGGTCAACTCTGATTAACAACTATAAACTGAAATATTCTCAAATTAAGATGATACAAGTGTATGCGTCAATAATTTAATAAGCAGCCTTATTTAGTAGTATGAAATAAAACAAGAATCTTGTATAACCACTTACCTGGTATAAAATGCCACAAATTTCAATTCATCCACGTCTCCTTGTATAATTACATCATCGAATCCATCTCCATAACCTTTTCAAAAAGAAAAAATTACAGCACATTCAACTGTAGTAACACTCTTTTTTAACCGCTAGATAGCAGTGTAGTAACTATCATTTGAATAGGATAGGACTAACTGTGCTAAATGTAAAGGTCCAAAGTAAACCATGTTGTTTTATTGCACATTGACAAACTCAGCACTTATTATAATACCTGCGTAGCGTAGGCTTTTCCCAAACATGGCTGACCAAAAAAAAGGCACCGTTTTGATCTCTGTGGCTCTACCCATCATATTGAGAGCAGCGACCTTCCCTGTCAATTTGACGAAATAGAGAAACAAGATTTTCACACACTGATAAACGTGCAGTTTTAACAACACAGATGTCACACAATAAACAGAGGAATATGTCATGCTCACCGTGTACATGGGCCATCTGCCAGTGAGGTATGTTCACCTTCTTATTGCCGCGCTGTGAGAAAGGAAACGCGACTACGTCTCCCCCGGCAAAGACACCATCTACATTCGTTTGCATCATCTGAAAGTAATATTGTGACCATTGTGAGTGCTGATCTAGACTGAAGAAGCTCCTATACTTTCTGAACAAATCAGGGGCTTTCAGTGATACCTTGTTGACGGTGATGAAGCCCTTGGTGTCCATGTGAACGCCACTCTGTTTCAAGAAACCAGTGGCTGGAACACATCCTGAATAATACGCACAGTAGGAATACGGTAAGCTTAACATTAAAATATTTAGCCTACGTCCATTTAATGATGTCATTTGGACGGAACCTCACCTGCTCCAATGACACACACATCTGCCCTTAGAACTTTGCCACTCTTGAGCACCACCTCTTTCAGCTGATTAACAGAAAACCACAACATCATGAATGGAATTATTCCAGAAACAGGTTTGACAATTATCACAGCTGTCAAACTGTAGATTGTCATATGTTCTTTTTGGTTAAACTGTTTATTTTGTTTGCCTTGTTATATTTCCTGACATGCCACATTTCATGTCATGGGTAAAATGAGATGCCAATTAAACAACTGGTCTACGGTCTATGGTCCTACTGAGCATTGTGCTGTTTCTCTCACTTTCTGAATACCTGTCCATGATGGCCTATCATCTCTGACACCTCGTTCAACATGTAGAACTTCACCCTGTTTGCTTCAAACAGCTGGAAAACAAAACACATGTTTCCAGGGCATTGGGTTTTCCCACCTAAAGCACACATGTAGATAGACTACATGATGATTAACATTTTGTATTTATCTCATTATTATTTATTTTGTTTGTATGTTTTTGTTTCTAGCAGTGAATTCTTGTGAATTGTAGGCTAGTGCATAACATTTCCCGGATATGACGCCATACCTTCATTATGGCTTTCCCCACTTTCTCCCCAAAAGCCTTCTTAAAGGGCACAGTTTCTATCCCAATGATGGAGACCGAGTGAGCCTTATCAGTGAGTGCTGCAGCAACCTCCATACCTGACAATACAAGGAACAAATATTATGGATGTGAATGTCGCCTTTGGGTTATAAACTGAAGTACCTTATAGCCAAGTCAAGTCAAGACAATTTTATTTATATAGCCCTTAATCACAGTCTCAAAAGGCTGTACAGCCTACATTTCACATGGAAACAACACCCCTTTAACCTGCTCCTCCACCCGGGCAAGGAAAAACATCCATTAAAACCACATGGGGGGGAAAAAAAGGATGAAATCTTGGGAAGGAACCACAGAGGGAGGAATCCACCCCTCCAGGACGGTTAAGATGCAATGGGTGATGGTAGGGAAACAAAATTTAGCAATATTACTATTAATTTACACATTGTGCCGTACATAAGAACTAACACAGATTAAATCTAACACAGATTTAAAGTGTTTTGTAAATCAGCTAATTAAGAGTGGTCTGTCAATTGTAGCATTAACAGACGCCAAAGGAGTCCCAGGTCAGAGTAAGTTACACTGACAGAGGTCCCAGGTCCAAGGAAATGTTCAATAGCACGTCTGCACACAGTTCTCTATAGCAACACAACAAGTGAGTTGTGTATTTTCCTTACCAATAAATGATGTTCCTACGATTACTGCATTCTTGCTGTTGGCTAATCGAGCTATGCTGTTAGCATCTTCAGGTGTCCTCAGATGAAAAACATTCCCAATGTCTTTGCCTTTGTAGTTCATTGATGTTGGTCTTTTGAGTGAAAGACAGATGTTATCAAATGGCATGGTATGTTAATATACCATCTCAATATTGACCACATATTTACAAAATCTTCCCTCACTTGCTTCCTGTAGCAATGAAGAGTTTTCTGTACTCCATCCTCAAGCCATCTTGAAAGGTCACAGCTCGCATTTTGACGTCTACCACCACTGCCTGAAATACATTGCCACATTTACAGATAGATTACATATGGCAAGGGTCCTGCAACGTCATTTAATTGTGATGGATTTGTCAGTGTAAGTGAATTAACATTTTCCAACAATCAGAATAAGTCTTTTAAGACGCAATCTACATGTACACTTATAGTATAGCAGAAACGTTTATCCAAAGCGACTTACAATTTATACATTTGTCAATAGATGACCAGGTCATACACCAGCACCAGTGAGAAGACATAAATCTGTCAGAATAATGACTTCATCCACATCATATAACACACATTGCTATGTATAATTCAGTATTAATAGCCTAAATAATGAAGTGCTTAACAGCAGGAAGGAATGACATGTTTTTCTAGGAAAAGGTAGCTCAACTCTCTGCTTATGTTATTTGAAACACAACAGCATTGCTCACGGCTGTAGGGGGAGGAGTAGAGGATTGCGTGCTACTCACGGTGCACAAGGGCCATGGACTCCAAGCACGTCAAACCACAACCAGGCGAATTCACTACTACTTTTATACTGCACTACATTAATATACTGTATATGTAAATACATATACACTGTAATATAGTGTAAAAAATTTCACTCTACAGTGTGAGTGTTTAATTTCTGCCGTCGGACTAATCTACTGAATACATTTTAGAAGTATTACAAAATGGAATTTCTTTAAAGAAAATATAGAAAAGGTTGACATGACAGATACTCCTTTGCCAGTAAAGTCACAATAACCACATTGCTACTTGGTAAAATCACACACCTCTTTTTCTGTGAGCAACTCAATGTCATGGCTCTGGAGGAAGTCACTGGAGCGTAATCTCAACTGCTCTGCTGTACTTTCCAGGGACTGCGGGGCAGAGTCATAGTCGTAGAGCAGAATACAAGACTCGTCCTCACAAAAGGAGCACTTACCAGCTATGCTATAGTAACATTATAAACTAAAATAATAATTAAAGTAATACAAGTAATACTATATTTCTTCACATTGTTATTATGCATGTGTAGCATTACTGTATGCACTATTTACCTTGATTACCATGATCTACCATAATTAATGTAGTATTTTTGGTAAAGTCATCATTGTTTTATTGGTGTATTCCTGATCTCTGTACAAACCTTACTCAGTTTAGGCCTGTCATATGGTGGATGTTTGTCCATGGTGCACATTACAATACGATCCGTAAATCCCTCTTGTCTTAGCGTCTCTGCACACACCAGGCCTGCTGGACCTGACAACACGTTTACCAGTTTATCACCAAACAGAAGGGTGCTTTTGCAGCTAATATCAGGTCAGAGGTCAGCAATGTGAGCCTGAACAAAATGGAACAAACAATGAATGTTAAATGACCTGAGCCAAGGATGAGAATGTGGCTGAAGCCAGTGCTGGAGTTAATCACGGCTGAGCACCTCGCCATTGGCTTCGTCCGCTTCTGCGACTGAAGCGCCTGTGGACATTTACAAGAGCCCTGATCAGTTAGCACTGCGCGTCTTTACCGCCAAGCAGTTCTCCACATTGCTACAGGATGCTGCCTCTTGTTACCTGCTTGTTGGCACGAATGATAACCTTGTCCTTTTCAACTCTGACCTACAGAAAAGACATTAGTGATCTATATGTTGGCGTGTCGTTGGCAATGTAAAGATAGGTACATGGAGGGAGTATCACCTGGAAGGTGGGCAGGCTGTCCAGCCCAGGGAAGTCCTCGATGTCTCCTGTTGCAATGTTAAAACATGCACCATGCCACGGACAACGCACATGTCCCTTTGACAACACACCTAGAATGACAGAAATGAGACATTTAAAGTGAGCAGGTGATTGCACTTACATAAATAATAATAAAGAAAGAAGCGTCTGTTCTATAAACATACAGTTAGGATGATCTGCCTCACCTTTGACCAGAGGCGCTCCATAGTGTGGACACTTGTGGGCAATGGCGGAGAACTCCCCATGCTCTTTGATCAACAAAGCTCTGCCACTGCCCAGGTCAACCTCTCTCATTCTATCAAAAGCAAGGGGGGAAAAGTGTGACCTGGGGTGAACTAAAAGAGCTGTGGACTCCCCTGTGTGCTCTTTATGTGTATATGTCCTCCTACAAATGTGTCTTACTGTCCATTCTCCAGGTCCTTCACGTGGCAGACGGAGGCCTCTACATAGTCCCGAGGCTTGTAGAGCAGGAGGGGGACAGCGTCCTCATCAGAACCGTGCCCCAGCGCTCCGTTGAGTCTGCAGTCAGCGAAGGGGCTTGCCTTACCATTAGGTGACAGGCCGTCCACTTCCTTTTCTTTCTCCAGAAGGGACAGTTCCACTTTAACTTCGACTGCGAAACAGACACTGGCTTTTAGACAGTACACCTCCCCATATAAAGGAACGCATTCATCACAATGTTCTTCTAGGCAACATTCAATTCTACATCCATTCTGTTCTGTGTCATATTAGCATTTGTGTAAACACATTATTAATGTATAAAGTGACCAATGTAGATTCATTTACATTTACATATCAACCCAGTAAAATTGTTGCATTCTGCATCTTTGAATCATAATGTGACTAATGACTAATTATATATGATTATATGGACTTAAGTTATTGTAAACATAATTTAAATAAAATGGGATGTCCCAAATTTGCGTTTATATTTCTAAACATTAAAACCTTGTTGTGTAACTCTTTCTCACTGTAGCCAGCTTTATCTCTTTGCCTGGAAAAATTTGCTGATTGTCCAGTTTTTACAGAGTAATCTGGCAGGAATTTGGTCCTGCTGAGCAAGTCTTAATTAAAATCAATGGAAAATCATAGGACTGACTGCAATTGCAGTCAGGAGAATGCTCCTGTTTGCATTCTATTCCTGTTTATGTTACATCTCCCATTTCATTACTTATATGAAGGCAGTGTTTGTATTTATTTCATTAAATAAATGGGAGATCTGGGAGCCCATAGGTCTCATTGAAGAGGTGTGTTTTGAGCTGTGTTTTAAACATTATTATGGAAGAGGCAGAGCGAATGGCAAGAGGAAGCTTGTTTCATAGTGATGGAGCACCGACACAGAAAGCTCTGACAAATGACACCTAATGTACTCTATGTTACCCTGTAAATAATGACACCTACTGTACTCTATCCTGTAAATAATTCCATATACTGTACTCTATGTTATCCTGTAAATAATGACACATACTGTACACTATCTTATCCTGTAAATAATGACACCTTCTGTAGTCTATGTTATCCTGTAAAGAATGACACCTACTGTACTCTATCTTGTAAATAATGACATCTACTGTAGTCTATCCTGTAAATAATAACACATACTGACTGTACACTATGTTATCCTGTAAACAATGCTAATCTCCCCCAGTCACACAGCACACTGCTAACACTGGGGCCGTCAATACATTGAGGCACATTCTTCATATTCACTGTATATAATCCCTTTCAGAAGGAATGTAAATTCCTCCCACGGCCAACAACAGAAGAGGTGCTATTACCCAGAGAATACAGCAATGGTGGGCTGTGTGTGCTGAGAGACAAGGCACAGGGCTGGATGGAGAAGGGCTCATCGTCACCTGGTTTGGGCTTGGAGAAGCATCCTCCCATGGTGGGCCTGGGAGAGAGGGACACCCAGGGAGAGGGGGAGGGGTCAGATCCTTGGGTGGGGCTGCTTGGTCGGGAGAAAATGACACTGGGGGGGGGGTATGAGCAGGTCCAGGCTGGCCATCGCACACATCAGCTTCTCCACATACCCTGCATGAGGATGGACAACAGTCACAGCCAGCCCCCTGGCCAACACCTCCACCGCCTCCACACGTGTAGAACTGCATGAATTCTGTACTATAATGACAGCATTGTGTTTACACAAGTGGTGAACAAATGCGTTGTAATTCGCATTGGCACAAAATATGCTTTTGAGAGTGTTGAAGTCTTTTTTAGGAATACATTAGCATTCACCTCACTAGCTTCAGCAAATTCAATAGAGCTGTCAATTCATTTGTATGAATCCTTTAATCCTCAATGGAATCCTAGGAGTGTTCGTAGTGGATTATCTCAACTGTCTTTGTTTTTGCAAGGTAACATGAGATCAAGAATAAAACAGAGGAGGGTAATTCCTGAATTGTTTTCACTTGTGTGTGTGTGTGTGTGTGTGTGTGTGTGTGTGTGTGTGTGTGTGTGTGTGTGTGTGTGGGTGTGTGTGTGTGTGTGTGTGTGTGTGAGAGCACGCGTCCATGTGTGTGACAAAGGAAGTCATTAGCTAAATGATAATTAGGAACATTTCCACACATATCACTAACTCAGTTAAGGAATATTGCAAAGGAAACAGTTAAACATTAACAGCGCTCTGAAACCCATTCACTTTCTTGTCACACTGACAAGGCAAGCAGGCCCCTTGAGTTTCAAAGTCATTCTTGTTATGTTGCAATGCTGCCCACACATTTCCACCAGCCCTCCTGGTATGTCATCCACACATCGCTGGTAGATTCACAATACAGCTGTTGATATGAATTTGAACAGACATGGAATAGAAGGGGCATCATCTCAACACAGTGTTGCTGGTCACCAAGCTTTCGTTTGAGGTACAATCAGAGGGTCTACTTGATATTCTGAGCACATCTTAATGACCTTGAAGTTCAGAGAAAACTGCAGTGTTGAACGGAGCAGCGCTTAGCAAAGTTCCAGAGGACAAACATGAAATGGAAAGATCTGAGTAATATTTATACCTGGAGGTTTTATATTAAACTGACTAAATATGTAAACATATTTATGGAAATTAAACAGATTTGATCACTTTGTAAGAAAGCTGATAATGTTTTGGTTATACTAAATGAAATTAAAATACAGTAAATTCTTATTTAAATATAACTACTGTATAAGATGAAGATGCTTTCTACACTAAATGTAATATATTGTCATTCATTTATAGTTCTCCTGGGGATGGGTGATGGGAAGGATGGGGGGGGGGGGGTGTAGAGTGTGGATGCCTACACAACTTAGCCAAATCTCCATGGCAACCTTGAATCCTTTCCTACACACATTTCACATCTAGACTATCTTAAAGTTACTTAAAATTCAATATTTTAACATAAAGCAGTGTCCACATTGGCCATAAATAGTGTTTTCAATTTGAAACATGTTGTAGCCTTTCCTCAAGAGACACAAATCAACAACAAACTGAAAGGTGTATCACAGAAGCTGCCATCTTGGCCGTTCAGGAAACCCAAGATATTTTGTGCAAATCTATAATAGTTTAAGCAGATTTGGACCCAACAACATATGACGCAGATCTCAGTCTTTCACTGCTGTGCCAGTCCCCAAGCAGTGCTAATAATCCTTTCACAAACAAGCTGTCAGTTTCACTCACTTCTCCACAAATGTAATACCTGTTACTGGAATGTAACAGGGAATTAGCAATTGCAGCTAGTCTGGAGTGTTAAACACAGCTATATCCATCCCTCATAAGTAAACATCACTAAAGTTGATTTTCTGTGTCATCATGTTCAGTTAAATGCACAGGCAGCAGCGAGTCAAACGATCACTCAAGAACTTCTTATTTTACAGCAATTCCAGAGTAAACCAGATGCATTCCGAACAGCAGCTCTCGTTGAACAAAACCACGAGTAATGACAAACACTGTAGCTAAAAATAAGTGGTACTGTAGTTTATTGACTATTTTAGCCAACGTGACTGATGTCTTTAGCCACTTTGTATGTAGATAACAATTAGGATTCTTGATTTGATCATCATTAACTGATAAGGATGAGAAATTATTACATCAACTAGCCCTCTTGATGTTTGACATCAGGACATATTTATTAGCCATTTGATTATTAAGACTCCTGTAAGACAGATGTTATTTATTATATATAATACATTATATTTGTCTTAGAGTGCAGGTTGATGTAATAATATATAATCCTTATCAGTTGATGATAATCAAATCAAGAATCAAATCAAATCAAGATCTTTAATGTTGCTTACATTAAAACCTCTGTATCATTTATAGTTTAGGCCTATTGAATGATTTGTCACTAAAGATTTTTGTTTGAATGGTAAACAAGAATACTGGATTACGGCTAGTCATATTCATAAGAGCCACAAGATATGTAAATATACAGTATATACGTATATAACGTAACAATAACTTTCTTTTAAAAACAATGATTTTAAGACAGAGACTTACGTTTCTAAATATCTGACCTCCTCCCCTCCCTCCCCCTTCCCAACATTCAGGCACTATAAGCCAGGCGGGGAGAGCCAATCTGTCCTGTGGCTGTTGAATAATGGACAGTAATTAAAAGTTAGCTAATAACTTCTTCACACCTGACATTTCAACTTGAAATTTAAAGCATCATACACTTGCTGTGGGAATGTGACATAGTGATTTTGTATGTTGATGCTTATTATAAGTAGTTTAAAAGTGGTACATAGCATGACTAGATCGAATAACACTATAAGTACAGTAGGTGCTGTGGAGCTAAAGCTGGTGAACAGCAATATTGCATAGGCAGGTAATTGTGTTGCTGCCTAATAGCCTATATCCATGATGTCATGGAAAAGCAGAAATACATCTTAGGAGGGGTGTCTTACAGGGGAGGCAGTGCCTCCATATGCAAAAACAACTCTTGTGTTGACCAGTTTCTCAGCATGCGTGAACACGTACACGCGCGTGCACACACACGCACACACACGCATACACACACACACACACACACGCATACATGTGTGCGCAGGCACATACACACACACACACACACACACACAAGTTGAGGGTGATCTGAATGCAGAATTTATAAATTCACATTGTCACTTTCTTTTTAAAATACCTATATTTATTGTAACTTATATATATATAAATATATAAATACTTTTAAATATATGTGTATGTGTTTTGTAAATTTGGGCAGCGCCTGCTATGCTAATCAGTATTTTTTTTATCAATTATTTTTCATGATATTGTCTGTAATCCTGTTATCAGGTGCCATTTGGCTATATTGTTAAGCATACAGTATAGATTTTAGATATGTTAATAGGCCTGCAATACATGTAGCCTACTGCAACACTGCACTCTTTTCCATGACCACAGAGCAAGAAACTTATTTAGAACTACGTGACAGGATTACATCTAATTCCCACCTCTCATCTGTTAATTATAACAACATATTATACTTATCAGGTGCATGATTAACCTCAAGCAAAAACGAACAGATTGTAAATGAATAAAACGGCTCACCAACGCCACGGTGCATGGAGCAGGTGTAGTAGATTAGTTCGTGTCAAACTCCCCGGTGCTCAGCTTACCCTGCGGAGCACGGCAGCATACTAGCACACGATAGTCCCGTAACAGTCCCGTCCCCCTGTGGGATTGGCTCCCTCTGCTCGAGTATTCCCCTCTGCTTTGCCTTGTTTTAGCCACCGTTGCTCTCCTCCGCTCTGCTCCTCTCCCTATTGATGCAGCAGAGGCTGTGGTGATGGTGATGATGATGATGATGATGCTGGGCTGGGGGGGGGGGGGGGGGGGGGGGGGGGGGGGGGGGGGGGGGGGGGGGGGGGGGGGGGGGGGGGGGGGGGGGG
>JAODTR010051753.1:0-18023 GCA_025399935.1 Amblyopsis rosae
ACACACACACACACAGATGTGTACCTGGCCACACATGCAAGAGCAAACGCATTCACCCTACACACAAAGAAAAATGCCTACAGTGTCTCTCTCTCTCTCTCTCTCTCTCTCTCTCTCTCTCTCTCACGCTCTCTCTCTCTCTCTCGCTCTCTCTCCTCACCTAGTGAGAAGGGAGTCACACTGAGGCTCTCTGCCCTACAGTATGTCTTAGGCTGGGGTTAGAGCGGTCACAAAGGTGCTCTCTGGGTCAGTTCCGCGGCCTGTCTCTCCATCTCTGTTGCATTATATTTAATATTGAGCATACTATACACTATGTTTGTCTTCCTCATTTTGGTTATCAAATTAAACCCCCCCCCAAAAAAACGAGTGACTCAAATTCAATAAAATGTTCATTAGAAAATATACATACATACATAAATACAGTACATACATACATACATACATACGCATATACAAATATATAAAATTTCCCATGATCCAACACTGGGGCATGTATCTTCCAAGTCTCACTATGTCAACAATTTATGACAGGGAAGAGATAATTGGCTTCAGGTGTGTTCCTCTGCTCTATTAGGACCTCCTCACCTATCTTAATCCTCTTTCACTGTTCCACCTTGGATAGTCCTGAGATCTGGTGCTGCTAATAGGATTCAGCCTCACGAGATTGTGACAGGTTTTGCGTTCAGGCACACCTCTCCTTTAAAGACTTGGGGATTGTTATACATGCTCTGATATCATCTCGAATTGATTACTGTAATTCTTTGTACTCTGGAATTTGTCAGTCATCCTTGTCGTGCCTGCAACTTGTCCAGAATGTGGCTGCCAGACTGTTGACTGGTACCAAGAAGAGGGACCATGTCTCCCCAGTTTTGGCCTCTCTTCATTGGTTACCAGTCACTTGGCTAGCGTACGGTATTTATATAAGGCGGGTGTTCTGTCGGACGGGCACCGAGTCACCACTTACGAAGATTCAGTCATAACAATGTAATAAATAGGATTTTAAGTAGTCAAAACACATATTTGTCTGACCAGTAAACAGAACTGAGTTATGCAGCATGGCTGGATCCATATTATTGTCTGTCTGCATGTTGTTCTGTGTCAGGTAATGAACATTGATCTGTTTATGAGTCTACATGCTGGAGTGATTGAAGAACAAGGCTATGCCCTTACACATGTGCTCTGTGTGTGTGTGTGTGTGTGTGTGAGAGAGAGAGGGAGAGGGAGAATCATTGCAGAGGTCAATATGCAGACACAGTTAAAGTCACCAATGCACCGCAGTGCAGCACAACCTGAAACGTGCACACACGCGCACACACACACACACGCACACACACACACAGTGTGTACAGGTATGTAGTGTACACTACAGGTATATATCTCTTTTCACATGTATAAAATCACAGTGCGTTACATTAAAAACATCAGCATGATGTCAAAATAAAAGCGAACGATAAAAATGAGCATTGAGGATGAATACATTAAGGAGAACAGAGACAGGGTGGATTATGGGCGGCAGTTACTGTCCTGTTCAATACAGTAGTCGGTCTGTGTGCCATTCACCCTGGCAACAGCCCTCTCACCTTCCGGCAATATTTATAGACGGAGCCAACGCTGTGAAGTGCTGAGAAAACTATTATTGGATGCCCATAGGTTTTACATCCAAGCTACGTGCTGTGGGCTGTTTATGTGAAAATGATCCAGTCATGTGCTTTTGTAGGATTGGCCTTTCTATTTGGAGTAGTGCGTCAGTAGTAGTAATACAGTGACTTGGTGTCCGTTACTGTATTTTTTATGTTGCGTTCGCGTTGGAGTTAGTTTTTTGTGAGCTGGTATTTGAGTAAAGAACAAATGAACAAATGGTTTGAACTAAATATCGGAAAGTTGTTATATGCTGTGCAATACATGTTGTTGCATGCCCATGATTGATATTGCATTGTGATTCTTATTATGTTTCTAAATACATTTGCATTCAAAATCCTAATTACATTTCAAATGGACCATTGATGCATGCAACATCATAAGTTGCTGGACTGTATTGCATTATATTTTCTCCACAGAGCCATCCGTCATCTGAAGGAGACAGTCTGTGGTCCAACACAGCAGATTAGTGGGGCCCTGATATGATTACTGTGTATTGATGCTCTGGGCCTCTTATGCTGGGACGGTCCTGAGAGATGAAGTGGAGAATTGGGCACAGCAATTTTATCTACGTACTTTCTTATGATGTCTTTTTTACTTTTATTTATTAGGACAATACATTGTATATCTATACTGTCTGTATCTATGCATCTCATTCTCTATCATTGATGCCCATCAAATGTTTTCCTCGTCAGTGTCCTAAAAGTCTCTCTAAAACCTTCTGTCCAGCTCATTTGACTGATACCAACCCGGATATGTTGGATTTCTCTGCCGATATCCTGCCTTGGGGTTTATTCTGCAGGGCTCACGCTGCTATAGGAAATGAATGCATGCTGCATTAGCTTGGCAAAGAGGCGCTAATCCCATAACATCCTGTTATTGCTGTAAATTTCTACAAATCATCTTACGTGCATTTTTACGTTGTAAGCCGTCCACACATAGCAATGCACTGTAATGTACGTACTGATCGTAGCGGGTCAATAAGTCAATATTGTCATAGCTTACGTGCTACTATAAAAAATGAAGTTCTTCTCAGAATCAACACTTGGTATACACACAATATGGTCTTCAGTGTTTTAGTAGGGATTCTTCACACATTGATAAGCATCAGCCCCTAGTGTTCCCACAGTGCATTGCGTCGTGCGTGGCCTATTGATTCTCCTGAAGTAAAGCTCGTAAGCGGACACACCGTATGCATCTTTTATGAAGATGCCCCTAGAGGGCAGTTGTCTCTACACACTTGTGTCCTGACCTGATGAAACATGTAGAAACCATTACATCTAATGGGACCTATGATGCGTTCCACCTTACTCGTGTTAGTAATTGTTCTTTCGATGAAGATCGATAAGCAGGGTTGTAGAGCATGCATAGTGCTTGGGCCGCTGCCTGGTCCGCCACATGTTTTATTCCTGACCAATCAAAGCAAATGTTTGGTCATGTCCTTCCCCCGACTGCTAAACAGTGGCAACATCTTCCCCAGACTTGATAAATCAACTACCCACTTGTGCAGCACAGCATCACAAGCAGTGACCCCTCATCATGTCAGAAATTATTACCGATGTCTGAAATATTAATGAAGGAAGGCAAAATGAGCACACATCATCCACCCTGTGTATGCTCATATGCCAACAGCAGCTGTGTCTGTGTCTGCATGAGAGAGAGAGCGAGAGAGCGAGAGAGAGAGAGAGAGAGAGAGATTGGATTTGATTACAGTTACGGTACCAAAGTGTGTTTGCACCAAGTGCTCTTGTTGTGATTGTCACTAGACTTGACGTTTTTATGCCTAATGTCAAAATAAATAATTTGGGGACATTAAGCGTGAAAGACTTCCGTAGCTACTGGGTCAACAAGATGGCAGCAAAAGGTGGGTGTGAAGTCGCTGTGTCTGTGTGTGTCCGCGACCCAGGCCGTAGACAATGCCTGGCGGCATCTACACACTGGTGTGCTGTATGGAACACACTTGTGTTTTTGACCTACTGTATTACACCCCCCTCTGTGACAGCTGCATAGGTCGCTCTGACGCACTAGCAGCTTGTCATGAGAGCTACAGGCCAGTGCCAGGAATAAGAGCAATCACAATAGGCAACCGTGGACAAGGTCAGGGTCAATATAGTGAGACAGGAGGACTTTAGTGTCTTGTCTACTAAGACTAGAATAATGCTGCCCCCTGGTGGAGCATCACTGGAGGTTGCTCACCAGAGAGTTCACACTAAGCAATAGGCTCTACTTTACTGTGCTTTTAGTTTTACTTGTGCGTCATGTTGATGAACAACAGGCTTGTGAACCGGCTTTGCTGTGATTCGGCCTTTTACCTGGGAAATGCAACTGACACACTAAGTACCTGTAGAGGGCGCCCTATATCAACCTTTGTCCAAGAAATCTAGCTAGGAGGGTCTCTAATTTAGAGTAATGGGGAAATGATCATGACTATAAGGAGGAAAATGTATCTCTAGCCGAACCAAACTCCTTTTGCCTTTTTATCCCAATCAACAACAAAAACAACTTTAAACAGACATCATTTGCTGCTCTGCACCAATAGGCCAACATCATTTTATAAATGGGCATTGGGCTCTGGGCTGGATTGTGAAGCTGCTGTAAATCTGGTCTACATTTAGGTAATTTTAGAGAGCTTATAGTTTATAGAGAAACTACAGACTCTACATATACAGTCGCCGTTATTATGCAATTATATTGTATTGACATATTTTCATATTGCCTTATTTTAGAAGCATACCTTTCATACCCATCCAATATGTACGTTTGGTGAGTCCTGGAGCTCACATAAACTCAGGTAATTAATGATATATTGCTCCATAGTGAGATACAGTACAGTTACATACACATATATGGGTGAGAGGGAGTGTAGCTGGTTTTGGGTGTTGAGGCTGATTAGGGGGGGGGGGGGGGCATGCGACGAGTAGCGGCAGTACGCACCACGTCTCCCGCTTTGTGTTCGTGCCATGACACATCCGCGGTTACCCCGGTTGTTAGCTGTGGCGAACTGGCTGAAGAGCTCAGCCACACAGCGCTATCGTCGCCGGAACGCTCGCTGAGCCGAGTATATACAGCGCTTTGGGAAACGTGATCCGCACGGTAAGGGGAAACCCCACCCCCATGTGGATTTGGGATCAAATGGGACAAATGTGACACAAGTGCACATTTTGACCACAGGGGGGCAGGGCTGAGTAAAAATAGTGTCCCTTGAGGCACAAATAGGAGGATTTAAAGTGAATACATTTAGCCTAATCTCTTCCGATTTGCCCCCCGAAACCTTAAGGCGTTGACATGAGATCTACAGTCTCTTGAGATTTATTGACGATGGCTATCTGGTGTCTTGTTATGATTTTGATCACCCCGACACGTATACGGTTGAGGATTCCCACCCGCGGGCACCTCAACCAGATAATTACCCCCTTCCGTCCATGAGGTCAAAACTAATTATGCTCCATGTAGAATTCAACGCGGGCGCTGTGCATATAAGCATCACCATCTACAGGACATGTACCTGTACGAGTCACAGAATGGCCCGGGTTTTAAACGCAGTGAGGGCTGCCCTGGCTTAAGCAAGATAAACACCCTCAACATGTCAAAAACAGCGGAGGGAGATGGAAAGCCCTTCAGTGGGATACCTGGGGGAGGGACATGGGGTGCAGGGGGGTTCTTTGTGGGTTTTTTTCCATTGGTGAGGTGCACACTGGTTATTTGATGAGATTAAAAGGCCTCTTGTCTCCTCTCCCACACCCACACACAGAGACTAGCCCCGTTGCATTTCAAAGCTCCTTTATGGTTCCTCTGGTTGCCATGGCAATCTACTCTGATGAAATTGCTATAGCAACGTGGTTTTACAGGGCCACTTCCATGCAGGAAGTGACTCAGTGGAGCCTCGGGCATAGCGACATACTTATACACACATACAAAATATGACATTTATATATAATATTATATATATACAGTACATTTATGTTATTTTCTAATACAGTGTATTGCAGGCAGCCCTATCTATCAATTCATTTACATCCATTGTAACTGGGGAAGGGGGGCGGGTACATTCTGTCAGTTGACTGTGCGCATAAAGGAAGAGATGTGTAGAATATAGTGGACATGATTGGCCTGGGGGAGAGTGACGCTTCCATCTGATTCAAGTCTGATTCTGTCACAAGGTCACCTCAACAACCTGTAGGACATGAGACCTTGGTCTCTCTCTCTCTCTCTCTCTCCCCGCTACACCTACCCTTCAATCTACTCTCACTGATCTCTCTCTCTCTCAAACATTCATGTATGGCTTGGCGCTTAGCGAGATGCCCCCCAAACCCACTGGCCTGGCAGCGTGGTGTGGTGTGGGGTGGGTTGGGGTGAGGTGGGTTGGGGTGGGGTAATGGGCTAGTAGTGGGTTTGTGGGGCTTTGAATGAGCAAGGTTTATGTGACCCCAAATACTGTGAGTGTTGCCTTGACTACTATGAAATAAACCAGACTAACATACCTGAGGTCACAAAAATGACTTTGGTAGACATGTGTTTGTTTTATCATTTTAACAAACACGCAAACATTCAGTAGTTGCTGTAGTTAATTTGATTTTATACAAAGTAATTCTAGCTCATTCTATCTCCTTCCGCTCTCCGTGAGGATGTTGCATATCTACTGTATTACTGATCTGTCTGGGGGGGTGGGCTTTAGCACTAGTTAACAGTTTGACAATCGACAGAAGCAATGGTCAAAGTCACCTGTGAGGAGTTATAGCGATGTGCTGCTAAATCACTTTGATTGGCCTGGCTGGCCATTGTTTCCACAGATGGTTGGGGGTTTAAAGTGTCTCGGTGGAATGTGAGTTCCTTTTGTCCAAATCATTGTGGAAGCAAGTGGGTCTGCGTGTGTGTGTGTGTATAACTCATTATTGTCAGTGTACCATTAAAAGTTGTCAGAGAAGGTCATTGTCAGAGAGGCGTGTGTGTGTTCATGTGCGTGCACGCATGTGTGTATGCGTGCATGTGCGAAACAAGTAGTTTGAAAAGACCAATTGAGGACTGCCCCACCCACTGGTCATAAATTGAATGCTCGCCTTTGCTCGCTAATGAGATAGAAGTTGAATAGAGGCTTCTTCTATTTCTCCGACACACACACACACCAGGCACTTTACTGCTAGTGGATGATCGTATACTTATTACAATCAATAGCTTATCAACATTAGCTTGTACCAAATGTGGACTACAGGTTCCCAAGTTAGTGGAATACAACATGTGTGCGTGTGTGTGCGTGGGCGCATGCGTGCGTGTGTGTGTGTGTGTGTGCGCGTTTGATAAGATTTACGTACAGTATGTACACTAAGGGGATTACAATAAAGGTATTGTCCTATGTGTTGCCCACACAGCTGACAATCCACTTATACATATAGTCTCTGTCAAAAATGCCCTTTTGACGTGGCACCGTAGGTGCTACAGTACATGCAGTACCTACCGTCCAATGCTAAAACACAAGCTCTCACAAGTCACCACTGTTTGGACGTTATTCAAACTGTTGTCAGGTTCAGGTCAAGAGTTCACATGCAAACACCTCCAAGTCCATCTGAAGAATAGCAGCAATTAGCAACTTTGTATTAGGTTTCTATATTTGGGTTCACACATTTTACCTTTATTACCATTAAAAGGTTCTTTGTCATTAAATAAAATCTTCCAAAAATGTAACTAATTCTGTATATATTGCCAATGTAAAGAGAAAAGATGTGTTACATGTAAACACTCCATTTGTACTTGAATTAATGGGAATCTGTAGTGGCATCCAGACACATGCAATGGTGTGCATGATACAGTATGTTATCATATATCGCGCTTTCTGTAGCCTGAAGTGTCCCAAAACCTGCTCTGGGAGTGTACATGTGATCACGTGGCTGTTTGATCCACGGGTGACGTCTCAGGGAACAAAGCTGCTTGCTCCAGTCCTCGCTCAGACCGCTCTCTTCTGTTACTCAGCTCACATATCTTACCATCTGAACACTATTGGCTAGGTATCCATTTATGCTGCACTGTAGGTCAGGAAGAACAACAGGGAATGTGATCAGAATTCCCCGTGCAACTTAACAAGATATAGGATTTAGCCTAGTTCTATTTATTTATTTATTTATTTAGATTCCTGGCTGAGGTTTTTCTAGTCTTTTCTTTTACAAAATGTGTTTTGTTGTCTGTGAATGTGTTTGCATGTGTAAGTGTGGTGCATGTTTGCAAGCACACACCTGTTAAGTGTGCATATGTGCAAATTGTATGTGTGTGTGTGTGTGTGTGTGTGTGTGCAGGGGGAAGGGGTGTGGGGGTTTGGATGCTAGCCCGCATCTGCCAGAAGGGCTGTATAATTGCTGAGAGTTTCTCATTAGAACACAATTGTGTTGGCGGCACAAACATATTGTTGGTATGACATCTTAATGCCTTGTTATATACCGTTAGAACAGGACATCGTACAATCCTAGCCACGGGTTATTTTTGTACACAGCCCAAACACTTTAAATTGGGGGTTAATACAAACCAGGTTTAACATTGTTTTGGCATGTATCTTTTGTTTGAGATTTAGATTTCATTTATTTAGTCGTCGTTATCGTTGTCGCTTCACTAAAAAACAAGCAAGTCTGAATGAGTTTGTTTCTCCCTCTTGGAACTACACTTGGAACCAACCAGCTTTTACACAGTGGCAATTCATAATCTTCAAACAAAGGTTTGAATTGGCCAATCAGAGGCTCATTAATGAATGTCGCCAAAACAGGTTACATTACTGGTTCTGGTTGTGACTATAATACTGTAGTTTCATGGTTGTGACCATCCTTACATGGTTGTGACTGTTGCCCTGGCTGTAATATATAATGGAGCTGTTGTTAGCGTTAGCACTAGAGTACTTAAATGTAGTACTTTATTTAGTTTTAAACACGCTATATTTGAGTTTGTGGGCCTTCTAACTCTGAACCATCGAATGCCTTTGGAAACATCCTGTTTGTGCTCGCGTGGCCTTCGGAGAGACATGTTTTGTCAGCAAGGAGAAGAAAAAGAAAGAAAAGCGAGCCTCTAAACATGAACTATCCCGTGTCTAGTCAGCAGCCTGTCCCTATAGAGCGGGATGAGTCTTATCCCTGGTTGTTGATGTGAAGGGTCTTTCATCCCCTCTTCCATTGAACCAGCCAAACGTCTGCTGCATTTTGGAACCCTTGTGTGAAAAGCTCTTGCCTTTTCACCAGCTACCGCTGTTACATCATCGCCTGATTAAGTACCACGCCGGACAAAGAGAATTTTGTCTCGGCTAGGAAATGCTTTCCGATGCATCCTGCTCTGCACTGAAGCAGTGATCAACAGCATTCATTGGCTACTGCTGGGGGTGTTATCACATGAATACATAAACCCTGACCTGTCAGTTCAGTGAAGGAACACGCAGACAAGGACAGACGGACTCTTAATGGAGCTCTCTCAGGTGTGTCTGCCGAGGGGAATACTGCTGGAACGACACGCACGCACACACACACACAAACTAACCTTTAAATGAGTAATTTCTTTGTGCGTATGTGTGTATACATATGTATCCAGCCAGTGTGTGTGTGTGTGTGTGTGTTCAGGAGAGCCATGAATGAGAGATGATAGCTGACACACACAGGTATCGTGGAACGTAATGAGCGTAATAGAGACGGGGTGTGGATGAGTGAAAACAAAAACACAGAATGTAGAGAGGCTGTGTCGGGGCAATGTGCGACCCATCCACTCACCCGTATATCCCTACGCCGCCCATAGTCCCGTCCCACGCCTCATCTCATACCATCTCCATATTTATGAAGCGCGTGACGGATGAGATGAGAGGGGAGAGTCTGGTGTGTGTGTGTGTGTGTGTGTGTGTGTGTGTGATGGGGAGGAGGAGAGGCGATGAGCATTCTACATCCTCTCCATAATAATGCCACGCTGTACATTCGAACCCGTAGCCAGGGGCCATTATTAAGCTACGGGAAGAAGTGTGTGTGTGCGTGCGTGTGTGTGTGTGTGTGTGTGTGTGTGTGTGTGGGGGGGGGTTTGATGACCCCACCCCTTTCCTCCCTCCCCCAGAAAAAGAAAAACAACTCTCATAAAACCATTGTGTGTGTGTGTGTGTGTGTGTGTGTTTGCTAGGGAGGGGCATAAGGGTACACTTATAAAAATAAACCTGTCAGACAACAAAGGGGGATAAGGGGGTTGATGGGGGGGGTCTGACTTCTGGCCATGTATCCGCAATCATGCTGGAAATCACATTGATGGAATCTATATAGCATGAAGGGAACAATACGATATTATGTTTTCCCCCGTCTTTTGTTCTAGAAGACCATAGTTTTCTTTTGTTCATATAACTGATGCGTTAATCATTATTTTACAGTGCCATGGTTCATTCAGTTGCAGTGGTGTGTGTGTGTGTGTGCGTGTGTGTGCGTGTGTGCGCGTGGGGAGACCAGGAGGTGTATTCTGGTTCACCAGTGAGGTTTTTCCCAGATCAACACTGGTGGCAGCTGCCGTCATGGCAACACCATAGTGCCCTCCCTCCATCCCCTCCAGCTCTACTCCCCTCCTCTTTTTACCCCTCCTCCCTCTCCTTCTGTGTCTCTCTCTCTCTCTCTTGCCACTCCCCCCCTTGACTGGCTGAGTTCTCGCACCCTCAGAGAGAGGAGCAGAGAGAGGAGCAGAGAGAGGTGCAGATAGAGAGGTGCAGATAGAGAGGCTCCCACCTCGTTGTTGTTTTCACCTGGCTGGGCTCGGCGTCAGGGAGACAATAACCGCTGAGTCGGAAGAAAGCAGAGAAGAAGACGAGGAATTAATTTGCGTGCGTGCGTGCGTGTTTGTGGGGTTGCCGTGAAGACCATGAGCGAGGACAACCACGTCCACTATCGCCTGGAGGCCGGCGACCGCCTCAACGGGCTCGGCCAGCGCAGGAAGAAACCCAAAAAGGTAAACGGCACCGTGGTGGTCTTGGGGGGGGGGTTGGGCAGTGGGGTCCACAGCCTGGATAAGAGCTCTATTGATGGGGGTCCAGTGGTGGTCTTCTCCTCTGCCTCTGGAGTCCAAGCTCTGTGTGTGTGTGTGTGAATCTTCCTCATGAAGTAAGCAGCTCTTCTGACACACTGGATGTGATGGTTTTATAATGTGTGTTATTGATATAAAATAATCTATATCTGTCTGTCTGTCTGTCTGTCTGTCTGTCTGTCTGTCTGTCTGTCTGTCTACTCTATCTATCTATCTATCTATCTATCTATCTATCTGTCTGTCTCTTCTGCTTGTTATTGTTGTGATCACCACTAGTAGGTTTAGGGAGATGGCTGCCATCACATGCTGACAGGGCGGGTCCCCGCACGGTTCTTTGTGTGTGTGTGTGTGTGTGTGTGTTCTGTGCACATCACCGTGAACACCTGCGATGTCGCGTAAGGTTAGCCATCTCCCCCAACGCGCCATTTAGCGCACATTGTGCTCCCAAGCCATATAGCTTAGGTTGTTCAGGTTTGTTTGTTTGTATTTCTCCTTTCTTCTTAGCCTTCCCTTCTATCTTTCTCTTTGTTTCATATACCTTCTTGTTGTTTCTGGCTAATATTTGTATATATTGTGTATTATGTTGTCAGGGAAAGACTCTATAGCAGTTTCGTCTGTTTGTCGTTTTGAAAGGGACAAGTCAAACTCATGGAGAGGTCAGTTAAGCTAGCTAACCCTCCAACCCTTAACATGGAAGGCAAAGAGGGTGAGAGATAATCAAGGAGAATAAAGAGAGAGAGAGAGAGACAGGATAGAATCAGACAGCTGAATCGACATAACTCAAATGTGCCAAATGATCACTTTGGATGTTCAGCTGTAGTAAGCGTTTGGCAGAGGTGTGCGTACAGTAGCACTGAGAATCAATGTTTGAATTATTGATATGGACTTTTACCTCTCCCTGTGCGCGCACACACACACACACACATGCAAGGACGTGCACACATAAACCCTCCAAGGCATCATCTTTTCATAATGACTCGGTGGCTGTGAGTTGATTGGTGCCTTTGTACTAATCACAGTGTAATGAACAGCAAGGAGTGAGAGGGTCATGTCCAACGTTTGAACCACGGCTGTTAATTTGGACAGCTGATTTGTGTGTGTGCGTATTTGTTTCCCCATTGGTGTGTATGTGGTGTGCCCTTGGCTAACTGGTGTGGATGCTAAAAGTGCTTTTATTTCATGCCGTTTCACTTCACTCAGGTGTGGTAGGCACATTGATGTATTGTACACCCTTAATGCTTGTGCTCGGTCACTATGGCGATTGGCCAAGGCAAAGGAGCAGCTTTTATTTTCTGATGAGCGAAGCAGATGTTTCGGGTTCGGTGTGTTTATTTGACTGCTGGACAAAGACGGGCCGACAGAAAAAAAGACTACGGCATCTTGTTTCAGCCGATGGAGAAACATTCGCCTATGGACTTTCCACCCTGGGTTGTCATATCCAACTGAATAATTGGTAGGACAGTCTGGATGTCGTATTCCCTCCCAATTTATTGTGATGATTTGGGCATCAGCGCCTGGCAGTGTGTGTGAGTAGTGATCCAACTATTACAGTAATACCCCCACATCACAGTTCACCCTGCTGGAAGTGGTTGTCAGCCAGGGCTTAAAGCATTGAACAGATCCATTTCCTCTGCAATAAAACACCTGCCCACATTAGCAGGTGCATCTTCCTTCAGCCTAACTCATAACTAGTCTGCTGGAACATTCCATAAATCAAAGCAAAATGACAAAACATTTTTTTACAATTACCGAAAATAACATCCTCAACCAGTCAAGTTCTTCGTTAATTGATTTTAATTTGATACTTCGTAGCAAAAAGAGAATGTTTGTGTGACTGACCGCTGACGTCTCAGCCGAGCTTTGTTTTCCTACAGTCCTGGTAAACCAGAAGCAGAAAGATCTGGAAGCAGAGACAAATCGAATCAGCGGGAGCTGCCTTCGCAGGATCTCTGCTCCCTTTTCTGATCGCATCTCAGAGACAAGCGGCAGGCGAGCGCATAGTCCACAGGTGTGCTTGTGGGCTCACGGTATAGACACACAGCAGCACTGAGGTGTCGGCTCTGCTCTGCGGAGGGGCAGCCGCTTGAGACAGCTGTGCTCGGCTACACCTGCGCTGTCTCTGTTTGTGTGTGTCAGTCACAGTCCAGACCACAGGATCTGAAGGCGTTTGCGTATTCATGCGTAATGGGGAATATGAAGGAGCCTTTGTATACGTCAGCATTGTGTTGTGCTTGTATGCATTCATAGTTTGGTATAATCAAGTGTGTGCGTGTCTGTGTGCGTGTCTGTGTGTGTGTGTGTGTGTGTGTGTGTGTGTGTGCATGTGTGTGTGTGTGTGTGTGTGGGAAAGAGGTTAATGCGTGTGCACATCTGTGTACGGTGTCTGGGCCTGTCTTAAATATTTGTATTGCCGCGTGAGGGTCTGTGCACGCTCATTTAAGGGCGTGCACGTTTGACCCCGCTGTGCTGCTCGTCCTTCGGCACCTCGGACGGCAAGCAACAACACAGATGGGCGGATGCAGATGCCACCCAGACGTCGCCGTGGCAACCGGGAGCCCTGCCACCAATGGAAGCTCCCTCTCTCTCTCTCTCTCTCTCTCTCTCTCTCTCTCTCTCTCTCTCTCTCTTCCAGAGCGTGTCTAGGTTGGCATCACGCGGGGAGCCAACTCTGAAACCCACAATTAGTGGCATGTGAAAAGTCACATTGCACTTTTCCAACACCTGGTCACCAGAGAGATGTTTATTTATATCATATACTGGAGGAGAACGCTAGCTTACGTTTGAACTCAAAACAACACCTCTCCCTTCAAGGTCACGGGGCACTCCCTCAGCAGCTCACATTGGAAACGCATGGCCTTATTGGTGTGTGGTGCGGTCTGCACCGCATTGTACGTGTTCCTATTTACGGAGCCTGGGCTGTGTACTGTAGCAAAACCAGATCTGTGTTTTTCTCAGAGAGATAGCGGACCGCGAAGATAGATATGGTGAATTTGACAGAAATGTATTAGCTTAAAATCGTTTACAACACCTGTAACAGTACTATTAATGTATGATTATTATCTATTGTTTACACACATTCAAAAGGTTTCATGAGTGCAAGGTGAGCTATCAAACCTGCGCCTTTTGAAGACAGTATCAGGGGCGTGGCTATTCCCCCTGAGCAGTCGCAGTTCCCTTGCCAGTGTTGTGTGTGTGATGCCGTTTCCACTGGAGACTGCTCTAAGAGGCCAGCACACATAGGCGATGATCCACTGATGGGGCAAAAAACACACACACTGTTTTCCTCCTGCAATAACACAGCCGTGAGGATCTGTTTGCAGCTTGATCTTCCAACATGAATCTGCACCTGCTCATTTTGTGTTAGTGTTTATGTTCCCTATTGCCCAGCCAATAGGTATAAAGATGAGTGTGATACCCCGCCTCTCTCTCCTCTCTGCTACCGACGGTATTGTGGGCAGTGGGAGTATGTGCTGGGAAATAACCAGTCCATCAGTGACTGCTGTCATCAACGCAGGTCATAACGGCTAAGCTGTTGAAGTGGAGCCTTCGCCAAGCAATTTAGTAGCCCCATTGTTAGTAATAGACACCGTTAACCAGGCTATACGATCAAAGCACCAGTTGTATCAGTTAGTGAGATGCCAGCACTGCTTTTTAGGAGCCCATTTGGTTTTTGCACTTCTAGCTGGTTTCTTCTGGTTTCTGCAAAATGTGTAATTAGTTAATTAACGAGCAACAATGAGTGCAGCTAATTGGGAATAGCCTTAAAATAGAGGCTGCCAATACAAAATGAGTTAGACTGAACGGTGCGGTGTGCTATTGTGGTGCTCCATTTGATGTGATGGTGAGAGAGCACAGCTGGAATAAGCAGAAGCACCGATATTAAACACTATTAACATTATACAACAAAATGTATTCTTATAATAAACTGGAAAGAAAAAAAGGTGCATAAAATTTTGGAGCCCCCGACATTTCTCAAATTATTATTCCTCAAAGTGGGCGTGCTCTGCGTGTCTGTCATTGGCCATCTCGTTTGACGGGAGGCCGGGGTGGGTTGGGGGGCGGTGTGGTGGGGATTAATTATTGATGAGAGGATCTATCCATTAGTAATGCCTGGGGATTTAGGGGGCGCTGCGCAGATCAATCGGGCTTCTCTTGTTCAGATGCTGCAAGGTGCTGTTTAGCCTGAGCCGGGGAAACACAGCGCTGAAAACTGAAGGAACTCTCTCTCTATTTACCAAGTTTTATTGTCTAGTTTTTTTTAATTATTAGTGTATCCTCTATACATCTTCTATTCTAATTAGTTAATTAGTCCATCAACGGTATAGTCAGCTAATTGTAAGCTCATACACTTTTTGTCAAATTCATCAAATATTCTCTTTTCATTTCACTATCTCACCATTTTCTGTGCGTGCTGAAAAAATAAACTGGTACTTCCACACAGCCTGTAAACAGGAGCATAAACAATGTGGTGAACACCGCTCACAACAACAATACCCTTTGCTTTGCAATGTATTTCCCTGTGTGGGGGAGGAGCTTCTGAGGGAATTTGTTTTGATTTGAGCTCAAAGTTAGCGTAATAATGATGAATGAACTACTAGTTTATCTAACAATGATGAATGAACTACTACTTGATTTAACCTAACGAACAACTACGTTATCCTTTGATCATCAACAAAAGAATAGAAAAGCATCAGGAAGTACACTGTATGCGATCCATTGAGAAGAGGCAAGGTCTTGTGGCTATGCAGAATGTACCTCCGGTGCTGTAACATGATCCAGAAATATCACCGATTACAGGGAGACCCCCCTTGCCCCCTCTTAGCTCCCAGTGACCACCTCTACACACTTTATGTGTCTACGACATGAGCTCGTCTGCTCCAAATATAGATGGGCCGGTTGTATACAGACCATCAGAACAAACTGTTAGATACATCTTAGTGGAGCTGAATGATGTGAAGACTTTGATGGCATGGATTTACTGTGTGTGTGTGTGTGTGTGTGTGTGTGTCTACAACATTTGGTCCTTTGTTGAGTCCTAGCCTGGCATGTTGCTCTCTCTCTCTCTCTCTCTCTCTCTCTCTCTCTCTCTCTCTCTCTCTCTCGACTCCTGTCAGTTGCAGTTCTCTGTCTGGTTTACATGGCACCTGTGGCCCATATCTTCGCTCTTTTTGCGTGCACACACACACACTCACACACAGGCACATGCACACACACACACACACACACACACACACACACACACACACACAAATACACACACACACACTCACACACACACACACACACACACACACGCACACACACACACTGCATTCCAGACAGTTCCAACTAGGATATTGCAATCGGACCCCCTCCTTTATCCACATCTGTAGGTGGGGCACCCTATTAGCTAAGTAATCTGCAACACAACACAAACCGCGTAAACGTCAGTGGACGTTTGATACTGCTTCCTACAGAATGCCTGCTTTGTTCCCCTCTATTCGCTTTAACCGGAGCAGAATTTGATAGCAGTGGGCTGTGATCGCTGAGCACCGAAGCAAAGCATTGTGTTAACTGTAACTCTGGTTTCTTTAGCCCCCAAAGGCTTTTTGCCCCAGCCACCTAAATCAAGACCAGGCCGACGTTGGAATGGGTGTAATTCCAGCTAAATGACATTCCCACTGAGTGTATTTGTGTCTTTTGTTTGGGTGATGCGTTAACGGGAAAGTTAAGACTAATTCTCTGGGGACAAGGTGAAGCAGCGGACACACTTTGAAAGGAAACCAAGCGTTAGGGATTAGGTTTCCATCTCTGCATGCGCAAAGCGCTGACTGTTAAAGTCAGCTATTGCAAGATAATTGTATGTTAGTACACATTTTGTCAAATTCAACAAATATCTCCTCGATTTCTGCTATTTTTTAGTTGAATAAATAATCTGATACTTCTACACAGCCCTGGCTCCGTATACAAAGTGGCTCACACCGCTCACATCAACAAAGCCGTAGTACTACGTTTTGCTTCTCAATGTGTTTCGATGTGTGGAGCGGCGCCGCAGAGGAATATTGTTTTGATTTGAGCTTGAATTTAGCAAGCGTTCTCAAGAATGACTGACCCTGCCTATAAGGGGATCCGGGCTCTTTATCCTGCATTCAAAGAGCGAAGGATTAAATGTGATATGCGGCCCTTTCAGTTTAATTTGATTTATACCCCGTCACTCGCTCGCTCCTATTTTATGAGTGAGGACAGGAGAGTAAAGAGAGAGCTTCCATTTCCCTCCTGACTGCCATTGTTTTATGTCTGGGGCACTTATCCTGAATGTCATTCACATGCAGAGAAGAATATGATTTAGCCACACACTCCTGAAGTTGGATATTGTCATTACATGTGACCCATTGACGTGTGTTTTCGGTCTCATAGGTACAGCTGTGTTGGATGTCCAATGAAAAAAGTTACTCTTTTGCAAACATATATTTATTAAACGTCTTAACGGCTCAAGTGCTGCAGAATTCAGAAGCAGTGCATTTTGGGTAACCCTGCAGTAGGCACACAGGCCTCAGCATTTCTTAAGTAGAAAATATTGCTTTTGCGTGTTAACAGCTGTGTGTGTGTGCGTGTGTTTGTATGTGCACACTACGGCATTCCAGTGTAGCATTCAAAATAGGGCCCTATCACAGTGACCTTGACTCAGGCATCATGCAACCTCTGTGTCCGGAAAATCAAATACAGGTTTATGTGCTTGTGTGAGTGTGAGTGTGTGTTAATCCTCCATCACAGCCTGATGATGGAAAAGCAACAGATAAGATTATGTTTAGATGCCACCATCTTGGTTCATTTGTTCAGAGGATCTGTGTCCGATCCTCTCTCTGAATCTCCCTTCTCCTTCTTAGATTCTCCAACTGCCAAATCAATTGTATTTCTGCGGTTGACCTTGTCCATCAAGGTCAGAGAGCCAAACAAACATAAATCTGGCAGAGATTAGAGCAAGATCAGTTGGGTAGCATTAATGATGGGGTAGGGGCAGGGGGTGTTAAACCTGTCTCTACATTCTTTCCTTTCATCTGTGTGTTGTGTGTTTTCTGTTCATCGGAGCAGAAATACTTACTTCGCCCATTCTGACGCTTCTTGGAGGAATATGATTCTAATGTTGGAACGTGGAAGGATGTGTGCACGGTATATTTCACAGGCTATTTGGGTGGAAAAGAAAGGATCTTAAATGTGTTTCCTTTCTTGGCCCTCTGGTTAAAGAATGGCATGCAAGTATGTATATCATCCCCTGCTCGTTGGAGGAGTGTTGCATCGGAGATGCCGACATGGTCCCGGACAATGGCGGTGGCTATTACTGCAGAAGCCAAGTCTCCAATTCAGACAGGCGCTACGGTTGTTGAGCAGTCCTGGTAGTG
>JAODTR010051764.1:0-67825 GCA_025399935.1 Amblyopsis rosae
ATGTTGCTCGGGAAAGGGAAGTTTGGGGTCCCTTGCTGAAGCTGCTGCCCCCGTGACCCGACTCCGGATAAGCGGGAGAAGATAGATGGATGGAGATTAGGCTTGGGTGGTTTATCTTAATCTTAAATCAGTTATACTTGGCATGAAGAACATAAAGTATCATTGAAAGTTAAGATCAGACCATATGAAAGTTTACACAACAGTCTGATGCCATGCTCAGATAAATAAATGGTAAATGGACTGCATTTATATAGCGCTTTTCTAACCTTCCGGACACTCAAAGCGCTGTGTACAGGATTGCCTCACATTCACCCATTCACACACACACTTTTATACACCGATGGTGATTGCTGCCACGCAAGGTGTGACCAAGCACCGGGAGCAGTTAGGGTTAGATGTCTTGCTCAAGGACACCGACCCTTAGGAGGAGTTAGCCGGGATATATGGATTTGTGGGTCTGTATATGGGTTTAGAGGAATTGTATACCAGACCACGCAACACACTGAAACCCAATAGGAGCCTCTATGCCACCGCAAGGCCAAATTAAGTTATCCCACTTTCTGCTATTCTTAAAATATGACATGAGATTCATTCCTATTAAGGTTACAACATATTGCGACCGCGTGTCATTTTCAGATAATTACTCAGTAACATATCGAAAAAAAAAGCTTTAAATAGCATGACTACTTTAGTCTCTGATTCCCATTCCCATTTCTCCACAACTCACAAGGCGTGAAATGTTTCTACATCTCAGGGGCCTTGGTTTACAGGAGGCTACAGTCTGTCATCTCCATCTGATGATGGAGAGGAATAGCAGACTTTCTGGTGTCGAGTGTTGTGTCAATAGCTTAGACTTGTTCTTGCTTGTTAAATATGATGGTGAAAAACCTTGTAGGAACTTTTGTTCTCATACTGGAAAATGTAGGCATGAGTTTTTATCTTTCCCCTTTTGGTTACACCGGGCCAGAGAATAAGTCCCTAATAACTGGTGAGCCAGTTTGGCTTAGGCTGAACTAAGGCGTCATCAGCCAGTGGTGTAAGTAGACCAGCGCGGCATGTGTCTCAGCATGTTAGCACCTAGCGGACAGCTCATCTGTTTCTCCGGACAGGCTGAGCGCTGAGACCTTAATGAAATTTAGAAAAGTATCCGACTGTCTGTCTGTCAGCTGCCTGTTTATGGAATGTGAATAGTGTCATCTCGCCTGACTATTTGGACGTGACTGTCACACAATTCTTGCAGCCAAATGATCTTACTGAGAGCTTTAGGCTAGAAAAGGATTCAAGCGCGCATTCCATGTTTGTCTCCGCTCATCTCTCCTGTCTGCCTACATTGGAGTTTTTCTGCAACACACTGCAGCCAACAAGATTTAAGACCTGGCGTTGACATTTAGGTGATTTGCGTTCCTTGCAGAGGGAGTCTAACCAGTCACGACATCGGTCTGTTGGTGTGTGGTCTTGGTACAGCCATCGTATTAGTGTTTGCCCAGAGTGTCTGCTCTGGGAGCCTGGCTCCGACAAACAATATATTCGCTCATCTCAATTTCTATTGCTTAGATTACAGTCTGGAAACCCTGTTCGCATATATTTTTAGCGACAGTAGAAATGAAATGTAACCACTATCTGGTATTATAACAAGCTACAAAGTAGCAAGCAAACTGGTAGAAAGCCTAGCCAGCTAATATATTGGTACAGTTAATGCAGCAAGTAAGGTAACTTAATTTACGTGTCAAACGATATGTACCAATCCTTTGTTGTTTTCAAAAGCAAGCAAACCATATAATGTCCCTTGCACTTCAGTGGTAATTTCGAATCCAAGATTCCCTTCCCGATGAATTAAAATCAACATTGGCGCAACAAGTTACAACCTTACCTCATATACGCAGTCATCTGGTGGGCGTGTAATATATTCTAAATATACTGTACCTCACACGCAGAGACATGTGAGAATTATCCAATTTAGTTTTTATTTTACAGTATACCGTACAACATTTTAATTAATAGAAAGGCTTGTGTGACTAGAAGAAAATCTCGTTATAAAATGCTAATGGCTTGACAGACCTATAAATTGTTACTTGCAGATTTTATTTTTTAGTAGTTATCGGCAGATTAGTCGGACATTTTTGGCTCCAGACTATCGGTATTACATCGGCCTTTAAAAATCCACTATCGGTCGACCTCTAATTGATCAAATAGCTTTTTTTGTTGTAGATTTTTGTTATTTTATAGACAGGACAGAATGGTGAGAGACAGGAAGCGAGTGGGAGAGAGATATCAGGGAAGGATCTGGAAATGTCCTCATCAGGCGAGATTCAAACCCAGGCACATCACAGAGATACCACTTGCACCACAACCTGAAAATAGTAGTTGTTTGCTGCTAAATTAATGTTTAAATATGATATTGACACCTTTTAAATTACCAACAATTTGAAAAGAACCCTTCACAGCTTCATTTTAAAGATATTGTAAAGAGATAGAAAATGCAAGCAGCCAGGTTTTACATAAAGTAGAGTTAGCTGCAGGTATGGTAGGTGCTATCTTGCCGCTCTCTGTGCGTGTTGAAGATATAAGATGATACTTCTACACCATACCGTAAAATAGTAACATAAAAAAAGTGCCGAACACCGCTCGTATCAATAACGCCATAGTACTACACTATGCTTCACAATGCATTTCGACGTGCGAGGCTAAGTTAGCAACAATAACTGACCATACCTTTAAATCTAGCTGCCTTAAATCTAGCAAGGAGCTACAATATTATGGCACTCCAGTGAAACGCACAACTGTCTTAAGTTAAGTTTTTCTTTGGCTAAATATATTAGGACGTGAATCGGACTACACAAGAATTATTACCCACAATGTGAAAAGAGATGTATGAAAGACACACACCAAGGTAGGTAGACAGACAAGAATATAAAAGGATCGTGAATGGACACAGACAGACTGATAGATAGAAACAATGAGAAACACAAGGAGAACACTCCCAGCAAAAGCCTCCCGCTTGTTATTCCTCCCCTAAGGTTTTCCGGCCCTTTGCAGGAGAGCCGGCTTCTGCTGCCAAGAGTGCTGCGCTCTCAGGGGCTAGGGGGAATCACTGGTCCATTCCTGCACACTTCCCCGTCAATCACGCCGCCTCCGCGCAAAAAAAAAACTCTTCCGTCATCCGAGGTTAGGAAAATAAGCGGAGGCATTCCTCCGTCCGCTTAGGAGCAAAGGTACAGCCTCGGCTGATGAGGACGACAGAGATGGGGGACAGACAAGGGCCAGGACCGTCGAGTGCAGGGATAAAGAGCGGGAAAAGGAGAAAGAGCGTAGAGGTCTAACTCACAGGAACTCCGAGACAGAATTGTCATTATCTATTGAGGAACAACACAAATACAAGGAGTGCTGAACAAAGCTTCACTCATCATTTGTAGCAGCCGTTTGCAAAATATTATGAACTGAAAGAAGCATCAGTTTCTCCTTGTGCGTGGCGGTTTTCTAATTATGGCAAACAATGTTTGACGTTTCTCGTTTGTTTACCCGTCACACGGTGCTGGACAGTCAGACAGCGCTCTATTCTATTTCATAAACACAAGCAACAACAGAAACCAAGCCAACGAGGGACAATGCTATAAACACACCCACACTCTGGGAAGAGTTGCTCTGAGTTCGACCAGAAGCAAATAACGATTCCAGTGCTACGATTATGAAAAGTGGAGCGTATGGCAAATATCTTAAATAAAGATGTTTGCGGGGACATTTGCCAGCAATGCCCAACAGACCGGATGTAGCAATAACTTGCTATTCAAAGTCAGTTAGGTTCTGCATCAGCCAAACAGTGTTTCACCATCATGTGTGAAGAATGTCAAACAAGCACCTTTATTTAGCAGAAAGCTGCAGGTCTAGTCATACAGTAAGATACAGAGTCAGAAGTATTGCGTGTCCTACAAGAATGCCTGTGTTACATAGGGCAATACATTCATTTTACTTGATTTTATTTAAATACATACAAATCTACCCCAACTACATACACTATGTCAGTGTGGACGGGAGCTGTCATGTGCAGCAGGGGTCTGTAACGGTCCCTCGACAGCCTGATTCCTCAATGGAGATCCAATATTAATTCAGTTTTCCCCTTGGCCCTGAGAATTTAATAATCAGATGGGATAACACAGGAAGAGCATGTGTGTTCTTGCGTGTGTGCGTGCATGTGTGTGCGTGCGTGCGTCCTTCATAAGGACAGACAACTAGCTTCTGATTCCCCTCTGACCCTTTCCTAAATGCTCCTAAATGCAAGAAGAGTTAGCGTACATGTGCGTGTTTGCACATATGTGCATGAATCCACTGGAAAGTATGAGCAGAGGAGATTGAGAGGAAAGCCAGAGTGGGTCAAGTTATGTAGTAATGTCAAATATCAACATGTTTATTAAGTAGAAGAAGGCTTTTGTTTGTTTCGGTTTGTTTTTTTCTAGGGTTGTCAACATTGACATATAATAACAATTACCTTATAGCAAAATGCGGGACTACTAATATGGCTAAGTTTGCTTTCACTTATGTATTTATTTCCCTTACGTATTTATCCACGGAGCGTTTGTTTTACCTTGACACACACTACAGTATAACAGGCCTCCGTGTTGACAGACAGATCATTTGGGTCTATTTGTGTTTTTTGTCAGGTTGAAAATATGCTCACGTACTATGTCAATGTTAACCTAACCTATGAACTCAAATATTTAATCCTTTTAAAAAGAGAAAGAAAAGTAGCTGGACATTTTATTGTATATGTACACGCTTGACTACAGTTGGCTGATATTGAGGTTTATTTATTAATACATTTTTAATACTGTACGCAGAAATTAAGTTACTAGTTAATTCATCATAAACTAAACTTAGTTCACAAAAATACGTCTGGTGACCATCTGAGCCTTGCAGAAGGCTGTTGGTTGGTGAATAATGACTACGCAGCAGACACACCTTCCCAACCATTCCTAAAACACAGACTCACCTCACTACACACACAAACATCTCTGACACAAACACGCACGCGCATGCACACACATGCACATCGGAAAGAGGACAGATGGTGTCGAATGGATAGTTGAAAAAATAAGTTATAGCAGAGCGTATTGGCACAAAGTCCTCCATTGTATTACCTAATTTCCTGTCGGGACCTTGACAGAGAAACGTCCCAGGTTTGTTCAGATGAAATCTGCTTGTAATATCCCGCTGCCTGCTGCTGCGTACCTTCAGCTATTTCCCTTATTATTCACAACCCATCAATGTAGGGTTACCTGGCTACTTTTACCATGGTGGCAGCTTAAAGCGGACTCCGGCGTGGTTTAGGAACTTGTCTCAGATTATTTATGCTCCAAGTGATCTCGTATTAGTAGCAGTAGTAGTAGTAGCAGTTATTAAGTTAATAACCCGGGAGAAGACACACTGTACTGCAATGTCACCCAGGTTCTATGGCTAAGGAGAAAGAGGTATCCAGAAGGATTTTGGGTACAAGCTAGTTTGGTGTGTATACTGAACCTTCTTAACACAAGGTGACAGAAACACCACTTGCCCACTGTAGCATCTGCAACACTATGAATCATACCTTCTGCGCTGCCCGAAAAAATGAATCGGGAACAAAACATAAATTCTTACAGTCACAGATGTTTCTGGTTAGCAGACGTTTTATCTGAGAAATAAGGCAGACAAAAATTGCAAATGCCTTCACCGTCGGCGTTACTTCAGAAACAAAGTGACGTATCGGGCACGCCTCGCGCACTAAACACGCTAACAGCTACTATTGAGCCGTCTCCTTTCTCTCAGTATACTGCAGACAACTAAAATAATGAAAGGGGGGGGGGGGGGATGTGGCACAAAGTTTAGCGGCTTTGTGTACCGACGGGATGGACACGTGTGTTCATGGACGTCTGGTGTTTGAGTCAGGAGTAACACAATGTGTTGAATACACACCTTGCACAATGCTGGAGACCCTGAGTGTGTGCGAGTGTGTGTGCGCAAACTAGCACGCTGTTTTGGGGGGGGGGGGGGGGGTAGACAAAAACAACATACTGCAATACAAGAAGGGGATGGGGGTTTCTGGCCTTGATTAAGCGCTTGTTCTCGTCCAGCAGTTGCTGAGTGAAGCACCTTCAGAGGAAAAGAGCATCCGTCGGTTTTCATCTAGACGGTGTAATTGGGCACACATGACCACTTCACCCCACTCTGACTGTTTTGGGTCGCCATAGCAGTGAGATCAAATGCTCTCCTCAATGGAGCATTCCTTCATAAAACCATGAGGGGGTAGAGAGAGAGAGAGAGAGAGAGAGAGAGAGAGAGAGAGAGAGAGAGAGAGCGAGAGGGATGGAGACAAACCAGACCGTGTACCATGGACAGTGTAGAAGACAGACAAAAATACAGATCTGATGGGGGAGAGAGAGAGAGAGAGAAAGAGCGGAAGGAAGGGGAGAGACAGCACATGGAAGATGTTTATAGTAATATGGGGGGGGGGGGCGTTGATGTTATCATGGCACTGCCTGTCGGCTCAGATGCTCTCATTACACCGCTGTACCATCTCGCCCTCTCCTGCTCTCCTTAATGTAACCCCTTTCTCAATAGGCCTGCTCTGTACACGTTACACAATTCTCTCTCTCTCTCTCTCTCTCTCTCTCTCTCTCTCTCTCTGCAATAAAGCCTCAATGTGCTCGGCCTGCTGCACGCCAACGTAAACACTTGTCCCATGGTTCAAAGGCAGGGAGAGACACTGAGGTTGAAGTGGAAAGCACCCCCCCCCCACACACACACACACACACACTTGAGGCAGCGCTCCTTGAGAGAAATATGGACGCAACAGACCAAAGAGTTAAGGGGTGGGGTGGGGTGGGGTGGGGGGTTACACATGGATTCTCCCAGTGTAACCTAATTTACTGCTGGGCGCAATTAAACTGCGGCTGATTACAATGCATCACAAATTTGGGTTGACGTTGCCATAGTTGAGGTTATTCCACACTGTGACACGGAACAGGAATCATTCACACCGCTCACAGATATGCATGGAAACCGCTGGAAAATGTCTGTTATTGAAGTGGTTATGGCTAAACTACATCCAGGCCCTTTACAACCATGATAGATATTGGAAAGGGAGAGCTGGAGAGACGGAGCGAGAGAACGAGAGAGATATGTTGAATGAGGAAATGGGCCTCCCTGCGGTGAAGTACAAAATGGTGCTATTAATTCTGCAATTACGTTTGGATTGTGTGTCTCACCGGACACTGCCGTTGTGGTACTCAGTGTGTGCGTGCGTGTGTGTGTGTTTGTGTACGGTCGTCTGGCTCTAGACCGCAGCATGCATGCATACAGACAGACAGACAGACAGACAGGACACTGGCATGTATCAAGCTCCCCGTGTGGCAGGTGTGCTGAAAGTTCAGCCTGTCTGGATGTACAGCGCAAGGCCTAAAGACAGCAGCTGACAGGACCACTGGCAGGTCAAGTGCTCCTCTTGCTGCGATCAGACAGAGAGTTCCCTTTTCTGCAAACGGCATCTCTTAGGGGGCGGAGAGAGAGAGAGAGAGAGAGTGTGTGTAAAGCCTTCGCTGCATAAACAAGAAAGAACGATCAAGGCAACTGATGACAGAGACGTGGGGAGAAAGAGACAGATGTGACGAAACTGTTGTTTTATGAAAAGCAGAGCTTTTCCTCAGGATTGAGATGGAGGGCATTGTGAAAACACGATAGAAGAAAACACTGAAGATGGGGAAGAAGGGGGGGGGGGGTTAGACAAAAACAACAGATACTGCAATACTGTGCTGCCGTTTCTCAACATCCCAAACGAGTCTTTCTTCCGTCTGTCAAGTTATTAGTCGGGACATGGAACGGGAGCGACGCTTGAGAAGGCATCTGGGCCTAGCAGCCATGAATTTAAAGGGCATCTGTCAACGCACTTTACAGTACAGCTCTTATGTGTAAATTAGAACATCCTCTCCTCAACCCTTTCACAACGGGAACTAAATGTGTCAGGACTGGGTGGTAAAAGGCATTTGGTTTCTCGTGGTCAAAACTAGGGAGGTATTCCTTCAGCTCTCACCACGGTTTACATTAATGTTTTATTTTATTGTAATTATATTCCGGCTCCCCAAGAAAGAGTTTATTTTGACAAACAGTAGGCCCACTGCAACATATGGAACAACCCCACCAGCAATTGGCTCGCAACCCTTTTCAGGTAGTGACCCGCAACAATCCAGCCAAGTTTCAGATGCCAGACAGATCTTTATTGTACTCGTTTTGCACCTTGGTGAAAAACTGCAGGAGGACAAATGACTCTGCAGTACATCATCGTCCACCCCGCAGGGACGGCATGGGTCAAGGCTAGTCAGGCCTCCCCGACTGGCTGTACAAGCTGAGCATGGTGGAAGCACAGGCTGGGAGACGCTAAGCTAATGACTTTTACAGCCACTGAGCCTGTTAGTCAGAAAGCGACCTCCCTCTCCCTCTCTCTCTCTCTCTCAGAATAAACGGTTGACACTGTCTTAAGCTACTTTATCCCCCTAATGAAAACGTGTTAACCTTGCACACACAAATTTAGATAACATGTTAATGGTGATTTCCTGTTTTATGTATTAACAATAGAATCTAATTCAAGAGTTCACTATTTTCCCCTCAGACATTTTCCAAACCAAAGACAAAAATACGACCAAACACTCGTGCACGCACGCCTGCACGCACGCCTTGGCTTGCAGTGTACAAAGGAAGATGTTTGGAATAAGGCGGTAGATCGCGACATTACTTCCATATGCGAAGAGATGAAGCCCAGACGAATTAAACAGAAATCTGAAAACTTTTTACTTGTCAGGTTTCACCAGCTAATCACTCCAGCTGCAATTTCACACAGATAATTTCTGCGTGTATTTCTGTGTGTGTGTGTGTGTGTGTGTACTATATGATAAAACAAGAGAAAAATAGATCCTTTTATCTAATGAACCTAATCTAGAGGATCATATAACACACAGAAAAATATATAGAAACATTCGTGTTTGCGTGGGCACACACACACACTATTGACTGAAATCATGTGCAGGCTCCAGAGTGCCCATTTCTCCACCTTAGTTTGACTTTACGTAAGGCTGGCTCTGCGAGACTACTGCTGAGGTTAAATTAGATGGCCATAAGAGGGTGAGATGTCTCTGAACAAGAATCTTAACCGCTCCCGGTGGCCAGGTGGCGCCATCACCATCTGTGTATGAATTTGTGTGTGTTAATGGATGAATGTGAGGCAATACTGTGGCCGGAAGGTTAGAAAAGCGCTATATAAATGTAGTCCATTAACAGTATATATAAGTGAAGTGCAATTCAGAAGACTTCAGACAGTGTTTATGGTTTATTTTACGGTGAGGGTTCCAGTGGGGGGGGGGGGGGGGCCCCAGGCTAGCCTGGGGATACCTTACTGGTCTTGCAAGCTCTCCCAGCTTAATTGGTGTTACTGCAGAATCAATTCATTAAAGGTGTACTCAGCAATTCTACACTAATATGCTTTGTAAAAATCTGGGAATTCTAGGTGCCCATGCTTTGTGCGCTTAAAAAGAAACAATCTGGTGTTACTACACATGCACAGGCTCTGTAAACACAACACAAACAAATTGGTGCAGACCGCACCTCACAACACAATCCCAGACTTGGCAATGTGTGTTCGATGTGGGGGGTGGAGCTTCTGAGGGTGCACTCTATGGCACTGACGGGGGAGGTGTTGGTTTTGATTGTTGACGTTAACATTTTTTCTCCGGCAGAATCGCTGACTCCACCTTTAACGCCATTAGTGGCTCAAAGCGGTGTACATGATTGCCTGACATTCACACACACATGCATGTTAGCCATGCAAGGTGCCATCCAACCATCGGGCCAGTTAGGGATATGTGTCTTGCTCAGGGGCATCTCTTGACACTTGGTGAGTCGGCAACAGTATTTAAACCAGTGATTTCATTTCATTTGTCAGTCCAAATTATTGAGGGATCTGTTCAACTCTGTACATTCCTTTCCTCCATATTACGTGCTTGGGTTGATGTTTGCCATAAATGAATGACTTGATTGCAGTAAATTACTCCAGTTAATTGAACTGGAATTACTCCAGTTTGTTGTTTTCTAAATTAATGTATAAACATATCCTTTTTTTTTACCAAAAATGTAAATATATCTTAATTTAAACAATACGACTATTTTCGTCACATTGTCACATTGTACAAACTAACAGTTGAGACCGTGACCATGTTTGAAGGCATGTGGAAGATGTCCTTCCACACTCATCCAAAATACTGATCCTGTTATGGTCTGTGAATAATCAGTCTTCACGTCAACCGAGTGAGCTGATGACTTTCAGGTGCGAGCAGATGATTGGGCCAGCTATAATGAATCAAGAGCAACCACCATGTAATGACTTTTCAACACAATCCCTTCTTGCCCAATTCTACGGCGTCATTCTGGCCAACCAACTTTTTCTTCTGCTGACTGTTTCCAGACTGACACTGTTACGCTCACCACTCAGAACAGCTAGCCACGTCCAGCTGAACCGTTTATACTGCGAGCCCATCAGCCTACAACCCAGCGATGCGAGTCAAGGTCACGGCAAGGACAAAAGAGTCGCGGGCAGGGCCCATCACAAGCTATTAATACAGCGGCGGTGGTTGCCGACGAGGCGCACAATGGCAGCGACTGTACCATCTGTGACTACGTGACCTTTTCATTAGTGCCTGAGTGACGTTGAGGCAAGGCAGCTGGGGCAGGGATAAGTCACTCAGGCGATGAATAGACCCTTGTATCTTGTCTTCGGCCCAGCAACCTGCAGTCTTATAGGTATGGTCAGCTATTGCAAGCGAAATGGAAGCTAATACACTTTAAGTCAAATGAACCAAATATCTCCCCGTATTTCGCTAGCTTACCGTTCTCTGCGTGTTGAAAAAATATTCCAATACTTCTACACAGCACACCCTGTGTCCACATAGCACATTTTTCTGAGCGCCAGCGAGTCTTCTTTTAATTGTTCCCAGGCCGCATGCAGCAGTCGAGGGAAAAAGCGCAGCGCCCAGCGTCTTTTTTCAGACCCACTCCGCCTTTATTGTGCGGCCGCTTTGAGCACAAATATCGGAACTTTCCGGAATGGCGCTGGTGTCATCACTGCAGCTTTTTTTCGGCCAACCAATCGGGTGGAGCGGGAAGTCAAGTGGAGAGGAGAAGTTGGTTTTGGCCATAGCCCCCATCTAACGTGACCTGCATGTCGACATCTCACAATTAATATCACACCAGAGAAATAAAATCGAATGTGCATGATCATGTATTGCTCACACTGAATGTTGCTAGTGCTTTTATTACCGTATGAAAGCTGTTTTTTTTAATGTTTTTTATGTTTATGGTTATGGTTATGTTGACATTCAAGATATTGTCATAGAAACAAAAATTGTGCACAGTGCTTTTTATTTAAATGCAATGAGTTATTTGGACACGGAGAGGAGAGGAGGGGGAGATTGACAGGAGCAGACCAGGCACAGGGTTAACAGCAGCAGGAGGACCCCCGTTCGTCTGTGCCCTCTCCCTGCTCCCATTCGACCGCTCCAGATCTGAGGATTGCTCTGCGAGAGAGCCAATGCATCGGAATGCCGAGCGAGAGCGCCCGCTGCCGAGAAAACAAGGCATGTTTTCCTTGAGCCCCGTCGTTTAATCAGTCACACGAGAGGAGATGGTCGCCGGGGCAACAACAGAGGAGAGGATGGGAGGGACACCCTGGGCCAAAGCCTTTGATGATCTGTCCAACTGTAGGAAAGATGCTGGGTGCTGCCTAACAGGGACTCTGTTTACATACTCATAAACCCATATCATTTGCAATATTACAGTACAAACTCAGAATAGGTGAACAGTCTGGAATAGAGGTGTAATATGAGTGTGCACGTCAAATACTGTTGACATGCACACTGATATTCTACTATTACTTTATTATGATCTCATATTATTGCCAGATTTAGAAAAGGGGGGGGGGTTATACTGTATGATTTCATGCAAAAACTGTTAGTGGATGTTCCCAAAAAAACAAAAAAGATTAAAGAAAGAACATAATGGAACCTAAAAATACACAAAACAAGAAGCTTATGGGAGAAATGACTTTCACAGCATCGAGAAAGACTGAAGTCTTAGTTTTACGTACAATATGATCATTTGAATACATGTTAATTACATTATAATAAATATATAGGAAATATTGTAAATATACACTACACTGCAAGAAAATGACTAGAAGTCACCATGACAGAAGGCAATAAAAACGTACTTTTGTGTTTTTTCCTTGTCCATGTGGAAATGTGCCACTTCATACAACAATTGTATTCTAGGATTAATTCCCTCCTGTGCATGCGGACACGCACGCACGCACGCACACACATACCAATCCCTGTGGCAGTTTTTAAGATGGCTTACTATAAATCCAGTTCACCCCAGGAAATCAAATCAGTTTTCTACTATACATACATATTCCTGTTTAGCTCACTCTTCTTGCTTATATCCCTTCCCAAGGCCACCGCTGCAAAAACCTACAAGCATATCAAATTCCTAAAATAAACATATTTCAAGAAACCTCACTTGCTTGATGGCAATAGATACCCATTTCATACGTTTTCCTTTATAGTGCATCTGAGAAAACTGTCAATAGATTTCCTCCTAATTATTCCTGTGGCTGAAACCATTATTGCTGCCCACTCAAGGCATTTGACATCCTGGTTTAGTCTTTAGGGTTATAATTAAAAATAAACCCTGGAAGCGTTTGAATCTATTGAGGTCACGCTGGTTACATAAATCAGAAACAACTATCACATACATCTTTCTGAAGGTCACAACTGCTTCAGCGGTAGCTAGCCATATGACATCCATAATCAAAACAGGGATTATAAAGTATTACAATCCAATTGCAACTGGGGATATAGCACTCAAAATGGTGAATCTATGAGACATGTTTTTGCATGGTGGAATAGCTTGAGGTGTGGTTTCCCAGCCCACAAAATTTAGGCAGCCAACCTAAGCATGTCTTATTCTGACCAATTTAAAGAAAATCTGAAATCAATCTGAAATGCACAACGGTATAAGTCATTTAATAGTTTTCTCCAATGGCCTTATTATGCTTCTCCATTTCCAAACCTTAGTTTAATCGTTGTTGATTCAACTGCCAGTTTTAATGAACAACTCACTATCTTAGTGGGAAAAGCAAGTAGGTATCAACCTGGAGCCCACAACTAACCACTGACCAGTGTTAACTGTACCCTGGACTTGCACCATTAGCTTTCATCAAGTGAAAAACTCCTAAAAGGCTGTGTTGCTAAATTATAGTAAGGCAATTAAAGCTAACGTGTGAAGCTTTGCCAACCTCATTTGAGGCAGCTGGCCTTGACCTCCTACTTAGCCTCTCCGTGGAGATCTCCCACACTCAATTCAATTAGTCGTGCCTCACCACAGAATCCCATTTCCCCCCCCCACTCTTACAGTTATAGCTGTTCCGCATCAGGCATATGGTGTATGTTAACGCTAAAGCCTGTTGATAGCATTCTGCTAAATACATGCTATCTGTGTTTTCATAATGTTCTTAAGTCTCTCAGTCAACACTATGAAAACATGAGGTTAAATGCTACACTGTAATACAGTTGCTCAACAGAACATCTGCAGTCTTTATTGTTGCATTTATGGGAACATTGACTTGTACTGTATATCCAGCATTATAAAAGACCTTTTATCCTTATTTTTGTTTCCAGCAATATGCAGGCTTTGGAGCACTTGTGGTTTTAACAGCTGACAAGAACAACAAGCTGTTGCCTGCAGACAAATTAGGTTCTATGGTACGGCACGCTCTAGTGCTCGTGTGCACTATTTCTTGTGCACAATATTTCTCAGAGTGCAAGACAGTTAAGCAAAGAAAGAAACCACCAACACAACCACCCCTTTTTTTTTTTTTTTTTTACTGTTGTACAAAGTCTTGTGACTAACAATGCTGTTACGGTGAAGAAAAACAAAAAAAAAAAAAAAGTACACACAAGCTTGCAAAAATGTGTAGATGGAAGAGAATCTATAGACAGCCATGACAAACGTGTGCGTGCGCGTACACACACACACAAACGTAAAGACAATTCACTCTGGATTCTTTGCGCTTGGCTCAACTTGTCGGGTCATTCTGTGGTGAGCACGCAAGCCATTCCCACATCTACGCCAAATTTATCTGATGAAGGCACAAGCGCATTGCACTGTCTGGCTGACCTACGGGGGGGGGGAACTCACACACGCAAGAGCCGAGTGTCTAACGCACTGGTTGGGAGAGCAGGAGAGACACGTGCAGTAGAAACCAGACTCGTGTGTCATGGCGGTCCCTGTGTAATCGACACCCAATCAAGCAGTCGTCCGTGAGGCTACCTCTTTTTATACATCCCACTGGAAGAACCAAGCCATTTAAAAACAGATCTCACTATTTATTGTTCCTTTGCCGTTGCCAGATTCTACAAAGTTCCCTCGAAAAGGCGTTGGGTCCCCCCGCATATTGGGTGATATAGATTTGTGGCAGGCAAACACAGCTAGGTAGTTAGGCAGTAAAAATAGCCCGAACGCTTTCAGAGTGAGTGGTGCCTGTTGCTCCAAGGACCCCACACCCATTTCTCCGCGGTTCTGTTTGCGTGCTGGCTCTCGTCTGGTCCGGCTAGCCTAGCCAATGCATAATATATTTTATGCTCCGCATGTGCGTGTCAACAAGATATACTACATTTAACCGTTGCTATAATATACCTGCATGAATGCCATACAATCTCTCCCTCGCCTTCTCAGCTTTCCATTTCACTCCAAGTCAACGAGAGGTGTGATAGAGCACTGCTGGTTCCAACTATCGGGGAGTCCCCAGTCCTCCGTCAACTCCCATAAAGACCGAGCATGAGAGAAAAAGGCCTACTAAACTTTTACAGGCCGACAATAGCCTGGCTTCCATGGCAAGTAGGTCAAGTCGGGCTGTAATCCGTGGCATGGCGTCCGTAAAAGGTTCCACAGCAGGGAACAAACCATGCAGGTCCAGATGTTTTTAAATTAATCATCTTATCCTCTGGCCTAACGTCGTGCAGGTCAGATTAGGAAGATACCGCTAAAACACCCGTTAACGTCCAAGCCTGAGACCAAACACAAAGCCATGCGCAGCTCAATCCCTCCTCTCACTAGAAGTGACTGCTTTATGCTTGAGCCCCGTTGGTAATGCCTGCTAATGTGCCACTACAGTAGCACTGCTATAAAACAAGCTGGCTAAAGCTGCGGTCTGAATGGCCAGGGTTGTGGAAATAAATCTCGCTAAAGCTGATTTCTTCCCCCCCCCCCTCTTAACAGCTCTGGTAGCTTTCTGCCCAACTCGCTCCCGTAGGCCCAGGGCCGGCGTTGAGCCGGTTGGGATTGCAGGGTTTATGGATGCACACGGTCATTATCGCAGCGGGCTTTTAGCAGACACAGTCACCCGGGGTGAGAGGGGAAGAATTAGCCGAGATTACTGGGAAAAGGTACTGTATGGCCGTTTACTGATTTATGTATATTAAACAGTGATACAGGACACTGTCTATCCATATCCATGCCTGTGTCCACACCATAAATGTATGCATTTGCCTTCATTCCCCCCCTTAACTCTCCCTGTGCACTGCCATTTTATTGAAATTATTCATATGGGTTTAATAATGTGAAATGGTGTTTCAAGAAGGCTGTAGTTGGCTGTAACCCGACGGGAAATAAATCAATGGCGGAGCAGAGGAGGGCCCGAGGGAGAGAGACGTGGGTAAAAGGGGGGTAGAGGGAACCAAGGAGAGAGAGAGGGGTACAGATCAATCATGAACCTTTACACAACAGCAGGGTGAGCTGACGGTTACGGTTGCCTAACCGAAAGCCTTATCGGTACGGCGCCCTGCTGCTAAACGCAAACGGGATTGCCCTTCAAAGAAAGGAGCCCAGAGGAAATAGAAAGCGGCTAGAAACAGAAAGCTCATAAAAAAAAGGCAGCCAGTGCCTCCTTTCGTTGCAACGCGCGCCGCAACGTTTACAAGCTGCTGTGGCGCGAGCTGAGAATGTGGGTGAGAGATGGGTGAGAAAGTGAGGCGTGAGAGCAAGGGCCACACATGCAAAAGGCGCTATGGCGCACGTCGAATCAAGTCGAATCAGGTCGAATCAAATTGAATCAGCGTCAGGTCTGCGCTGAAGACAGCATTCCATTGCTGCACATTCATTATTCTGACATATTGGCCTGTTGGAAGAACTGTGTTCAGTCACTTAGGAGGCACAACAAATAAAATAGAAAATAAAAAATGTTTCATGTTTAAACTGCATGAACCTCCCTGCAGTCTTCTGAGAATCAACGTAACATAACACAACATACACCATGCGACACACAACACCACACAACATACTAACATCTACTAATCAAATCAAAGCACTCATTTATACCCTTTGGGGCTCTGGGGTAACACAATCGAGAAGCACACATTTAACAATGTGCTCAATGACAAGTGTTGGGGAGGCTGCAAAATAATAAATGAATACACACATATGTGACCTGCCCTTAAATACCACAACCTCATCCTCATCTAATATAGCCAATCTGATTTTACTGTTCCCCTCTCTGGTCCCCGAACAAACAAACTCTCAATCTCTGCTGCCCCTTCTCCCCGCCCACTGCAAATGGGACATGCTTTCCTGGTAAGCAGGCATCCATGAGTGTGCGCATTGCTGCGGCACGGTTGCTTGCACAAGTGTTTACGTATCAGCGTCGTGCAATTAATACGCGCCTGCTTCTGAGCACGCCTGCGTTGAGCTATAAATGTGCACTGGGCTGTAACTGTGGCCGGTTAGTGATAATGTGCGTTTGTGCATGGGTAACGCATTGCATTCCGGCACGGTTGGTTGTGACTGAAGAGTGGGCGGCGTGAGGGGGAGAGAGAGAGAGGGGAAAGTAAATGTGTGTGCGTGTAGCTGGTATCCTATCTGTCTCATCAATCCCGACTCCCTGTAATCATACAGTAGGCTCCACCGTGGAGAGAGAATTAGAGAGAGAGGTAAAGAGAGAGAAAGAGAGGTAGAGAGATGTAGAGTGACGTAGAGAGGTAGAGAGCGAGAGAGAGAGATCATTAATGAATGAATGAACAAACAAACATGAAGCCTGCAGGCAGCTCAGGGCCAAAAACAGAATGCATGTTGGCGGTGTGCATAGGAGCCAATGGCTGGACGACAAGATACTGCACTCAACAACGATATGGTAACAGCTGGAACGTTCACTTCACCACCCTACACTGTAGCCTCAGGCCTGCGCTGCTTTGATTGGCATCTGGCTAATAAGGCTACGCTAAGTTCACCTGTATACGTTTGTGCCTGGGCGTTTGTCTGCGCTTGTGCCTGTGTGTGTGTGCGCCTTTATGCAATATATACACATATGTAGGCCTACATGCAAGTGATTTGTGTCTAAGGAAAGGAGCCAGTATGGGCTCTTACTTAAGAGAGGATTATTTCACTCCCCTCTGACTTTAGACATCTATCATCTCCATATGTTGCCTGTATGTGGTTTCAACCCTCCACAAGTACTTAGGAAACATAACAGCCATGATGACACAAGCAAAAAAATGTGGCTGCTGTCACCTCGTAAAAACCTCACGCTCTATTTCATAGTGTATTAGACTCTGTGCGTGACGGGCTGGAAAGCTAAAAAAAACAACATGAAACACAATCAAAACCTCCCAAATGCAATGTTTATTCATTGCTAGTTTTTCGTTTCGATGTTTGCCAAAAAAAAAAAGAAAATTACCTCTGTGTCTTTATACATTGTTGTATGTATTGTGTCTGACCTGACACTTGGGCCAATTATGGAGGTATTTACTGCCTTGCTGAGCTCCTATTGGCCTCTGCCCCTGCTTCTAGAGGTGATAAGAGTAGCTACCTAGATATCACTTTGCTTTGGCAAAGTGATGCTTTGGATTCCTCTGGTATCTCCACCATCTCTTTCACACTTAAGAATAGTCTTCCTTCTGTTCCATGTTACTGTATCTTATCTCATTTAGACTCCTTGTCTATTTAGTGCTTCTTGTATTAGCATGTTAGCATTCACCCACTAACTCAGTGTCTGACGGTTTCTTTTTTAATACAGTACATTGATTCTGTTTCCACTTCATGTATCAACCATGTTTTATTCCTTTCCCCCCTCCATCTATCATCCCATCATCCCTTTGGGGAAACCCTCACTGTTATCATTCCTTCACCTCCCACCCTGATAAAACCCCAGAAGAACCCAACAGCAACATTCTTGCTTGTTTTACAACCCTCTCTCTGCTAATGGCTCATTATTCAGCTCCCTTCGAATGGAGCCTGTCATTTTCACCCTCTCAAACAGCAAGCACACTTGCATGCACGCGCACACATGCACACACACACACACACACACACACACACACACAAACACCATTACAGAACAAAAGAAGTAGAAATTAAACACCCTTACACAATCTGTCTCTGTCTTGCGTTTTATGTATCTACCTCCCTGCATCTTTTCCTTGGCAAAGCCATTTCATATTAATTGGCGGGTTGGGGTTTTCTGCAAGTGTGCAGATGGGAGAAAATGGCTAAGGTTAATCACAGCACAGAAAACACCATTCATCTGTACGGCTTTACATCTGGGAGGAATAATGTAATTTATAGTGGTCAGGACAACATAAGCCGCTTTACTAAAATACACACGCAGACAGATTTGAAAAGGCTTGTCTGTCTACCCAAGGCTTTTACAATAACTAAAACCCAAGATAATTGGTGATGTCACCAATTACCTTCATTCATTATCAGATGAGCTAGACTGCTCATATGAAAATGAACACAAGCTGCCAACTCACACAGTGACGCATGACAACATATCTCTTACATATCAAAACATCATCTAGATATGGCTCACATATGGAGCGGAACTTTTAAGATTGGATCGAGAAGCATTTCGATGGGCGTTACCCCTCAACATATGACCTTTCCCACACACACACACACACAGACAACATATGCACGATGCATGCAGAATGTTAAAAAATGTCTTAAAATGTTATTATGGCTCATTAATGTTTGTATGTTTATGCTATGAAGCGCTCTTCCCCTATTCCACACAAACCCTCATTGTGAAAGAAGCACCCTGTAATTACCAAGACAGGACAAAACAGGACGGACTGCATCCTCAACACACAAACTATTGGTACTGTCACTCGATCCCCAAACATGAATACCAAAATCACAGATGCGTGTACCTAGCGTGTGCCATGGATGGACACACACACGTGTCAAATTACACTATGTACCCTAACCAGTAACCACACAGTTTCCAATTCTTGATCCATACCTCTTTTCTGTGTCCAAACAATCTTTGTTTTTAAAATAAGCAAATAAGACAAAGTATCATCAATGCCATTTTCCCCTAACCTGACATGCCAGAGGAATTGTTGTCACAAGTCCATCTGGGAAGCCGTACATTGAAACGGTTTGTGAATGGGCTGTACTTAAAAAAAAAAAGTTTTGCAGTTGATTGGATGAACCATCTGGTCGTTTATGCTGTCGGCACCATGGTCACATGGTCACAACACCTAAACCACGCCCATATAGCTATCAACACGACGCTGATTGGAAAGTTCAGTTGCTACTCGGACACATTCAAAATGATTCCGAGGCTTTCCAGACTGATTCTCACGGCGAAATTAAACTGAAGCGAGACCATCCCGATCTTGCGAGGCAAGATTCCCCCATCTGAGTTCATCAAACACAGCAAAACATAAAATGCTTATCAAACATATCACATAACTACAGAAACTGAAAATTGTATAATGTCATCACCATAAACAAATTATGTTACACAGGCTGTGTAATATTTTTTCCTCAAACATTAAAGACAAAGTTAGTCATTCTTGAGAAGGCTTGCTAACTTTGAGATCAAATCAAACAAACTCACTCAGAAGCTCTGCCCGACACAAGTGGCATTGTTGCTGTGAGCGGTGTTGGCTAGTTTATGTTCCTATTTAAGAAGTCAGGGCTGTGTAGAAGTACTGCATTATTATTTCAGCATGCACAAAGAACGATAAGCTAGTTAAATGCAAGGATATACTGTATTTGGAATTTGGTAGTATATTAGATTACAATTAACTTAAAATAGCTGACTATACCTTTAACACAATTATTTAACATCCTCCAAGAAGAGCATCAAACAAGAGAATGTACACCCTTCATATAATGAAGGTCATAGCGCTCCACAAACACACATGCGTACGCGCACACACACACACACACGCGCACGCACGCACGCACGCACGCACGCAGCTATAGGCATGCACAGTTACATACAGACCATATAGACAAAGAGTCTATTGAATATGGTGTGATGGAGTTTTTCATAATAAAAAGAGCTGGAGTTGGCTGAGAGGACAATGATACATCCCCATCCACATATATAGTGAAAGCAGACATTTGATAGCTCTGAAACCGTGACATCGATAGCGTCTAATAAAAAAGCCGGGTCAAAAAAGGTCGCCCACGAGCAATGATGGACAGATGGACACAACCGCAGATGCGGGGCATGGAAACCACTCATTAGTCACGCCCCAAAATTCTAGCTGACCTAAGGAAGGCAAAAAGCTATTTCAGTTCGAAGTCGCTCTCGACACACGTCCCCGAAACCCGCCCACCCCACAAACAGTTTGACTACACACGCTGTTGTTAGGCCCGTGCTTTTCATTTGCAAAGCCTTTTATATACTTTACACTTCATTTAGTATTAGGCCCCGAGACCACAGCCACATCCAACTGTAATGAAAAAACACAGCAATGACATGCTAATAGTGTTAGGAGCCGTAGGATAGGAGCCATTAGCAGACCCACCACTTCATACAGAAAGGGAATGGGTGGAAGGAGAGAGAGAGAATGTGTGTGTGTGTGTGTGTGTGTGCGCGCGATGGAGGGGGGAAGGGATATAGAAGGGTGATCTTGTGTGCCGAGTTTACCATCTTCTCTACTTCGCTGGCAGGGAGGTGGAAAATCCCTTCTCAGGGGTCGACAAAATTACTCCCAGATTTCAGCTGGGTTAACACACACACGCACACACACACACACACACCTCCATACTGTAGTCTGTTTGGAGGGGCTTTGTTATACTCATCCCCATTCCCTGGATAAGCCCTGACAATATACCGTACATCTTATGAACGATTATGTGGAGCTCGGACGGATCAAGCCTGGAATGCCGACAAGGGTGGAGATTGCAGCCAAGAATCACATCTTCCTCTATAAAGCATTCTTCCAGAGCGTTATTCGAGAGTGCTAACTCGATTAGCCTACTTTGCCAAGAAATTGCAGAGAAATTATTGTGCAGCCTGGCGCGTTTATTTAAAACATCCAAATAAATAGAAAATTATTGAATTAAACAATTTCTCTGGAGAAACACATGATCATGCCGCTTGGAATAAACAAATCATTAAATCAAGATCATTTCTACTGAAGTCATCTATGATTAAACATTTAACAGCAGATTAAGGAAGCAGTTAACGTGAAAAAGATTAACTACTGATACCTTTCACAGATAATTTGTTGTCATAAGTTATATTATTTGAGTAAATCAGCAGATTTGCGTGACAAGTGAAAAGTGTCAATAGAAACAACATTTGCCCTGCCAACCTTCCGCACGTAAGTTCACACACAGTCACACACGCGCACACACAAATGTTATGTCAGTGAAGCACGGACGACGGATGTCGCAGTGAGCTCAGCGAGGGTCTTGGTTCAGGTGAAGTGGCGAGAGACAATACGTTGTCCTTTGATAAGGCAGACATGATATATAGAGAAGGGGACAGGGTATTTAGGAGTCAGTAGCGTTTCCCGCCGGGAGCTGTTGCTGGTCTTGACGGTGGAAGGAGAATGGCGAGGATTCACCTCGCGTCTACCTGATGTCGGTAGACGCGTTGAAACATCCATTTAAACTTTTAAGTTGACATACAAACATCTGTTTTAGGATAACAGCAAATATGATACCAACAGTGTGTAATACTGTTTGTATCACATTTGCAATCATCCAAAAACAAATGACTGGCGCATAAAGACATCTGTGATGTTAACCATGAGCGTCTTATTCCCCGTTAAACCCCCCGCTCCTCAAACACACACTATAACCACAGGCCTGCAAGGACATCCTCTGCAGTCACACAGCGGGAGATCAGAGAGATGAGCACATTAGGCAAGGGCAAGCTTTCATGCTACCACTCAGGGTCAGATGAGTGCATGTTATCACAGTTTCATCTCCACGCACACCGAGACAAGTCCAGGCAGAAGCCTAAAGAATGACTCTGTGTCAGCATTTACCCCCACTGTGCAGACACACAATCATGCACACACACACACACACACAGCAACTGGGGTAGGATAAAAGAGACTAGCATTGTCTTCCTCAACATGTGTTGAAAAACAAATATATATATAAATAATAATAAAAACAACACAAAACAGTGTTTTTTTTTTTCCCCCTTCATGTATTGCCCAGGCGCCATTACAGGCCTTGCGAACAGAGCTGTGCGGTGCCCTGCTTTCAATTCTCTGCGCGTTTTACTCGCCTGTCAGCAAGACTGTCCGTGAGGCTACCAAATGCCATGTGGGCAGAGTGGCAGATTAAGTGGCTATGTGCTACAGTATACCGCCGCGCTGGGAATGCCTTTGCCATCTTCTAAAGCTACATGTTTTTTTGGCTAGGCTACATGCCTGTAGCTCAGGGCATTCTACTGTAAAGGGTTCATTAGAGCGGGTTGTGGGTTCAAGAGGGGGACCGTTAACTGCATCATTTAGCCCCCCCCCCCCTTCCATCATACAGATGGAGTTACAGGGCCCTAGCTGGCTAGGGTCAAGGAGCATCTGTTTGCAAGCAAGCCGTGGAACAGGCGTGCAGGCAGAGCTTGAAAGCAGAACTGGGGTCTAATCAATTAGAGGCTAATTACTACCGGATCCCGCGCTAGCTAACGTGGTGCGAGGAGGGATGGGATCACTGTACTGTAAGAGGATGGGGGTGGTAAAAGAGGATAAGGAGAGAACAATGGCAGGGATTTAATGGATACAATGAATAGGGGGACAGTAGAAGATTGGAAAAAATTTACAAAACGTAACTACAGTAAATTATAGACTATTAAAAATGCTAATATTTATTATTTATATATTTCATCTTTTTAATCTATTGACCTACTGCTGACATTAGGGACATTTGTGGTGCCGTGAGGTGTTAAAAGTGATTGTGCTACAGTGTAACCAGCATAAGCTCAAATACCGTTTATGGGTGTGTCAACAAATGTGTCAAGTGTCTACATCTTCCAATGAACACAAAACTAGATGAAATCAAGTTGACACAAATGATGCTCGTCTGCTATAAATTAGGGAATATTTTCTGATTCTGGATATAATCTTAGGTTCAGGATCACTTTGTAAGAGTAATATAAATAATGATTTGCCTGACTGTTTTTCAAACCTATTGTTCTAAAAGGAAAAACACTTATTCCCTGCCATATAATTGTCCATTAATCCTGGCATGTCTTGGCAACATGCAGAAAGTCTGAGTGTAATATTGGCTAGCCACTGTAATAAGTCCCCACAACTTTAAAGAGGATTGCACCATGTTACAGCTGTGATTAAATACTGTAAAAATATAATAAATCTTAGGATAGGGTATGCTGGATGCGGGGAAAAAAATACATGCAAGACATACTGTACAAGAATGTATATAACATTTTTTTTTTAAGTATAAAAAAACATGGGATATCAAAGTTTACATCTGAACTTTTGGTAATTCAAGTGCCGCCAGACTTGTGTAAACGAAGGACAAAGAAACACAAACCGACAAAAAAGGGGGGGGGAGGAGGGATGTAATGGAACGTGGAATGATGGGTCTGATAAAGCCATGAGGAGCTTTCATGTAGGCCTGCTGCTATCTGCCCATCACACACACACAACCATCACATAGAGAGACTATTCTTCTGTGGCCTGCATAGCACCAGCATGCCATGGATTCCACAGGCGTGTGCATATGTGTGCGCGTGTGTGTGTGTGTGTGCGCGCGCTTGTGTGCGCGTGCTTGCGTGCGCATGTGCGCGTGTGCGAGTGTGCTTTTGCACAAGCGTGTGTGTGTGTGTGTGTGTGTGTGTGTGCACAAGCAACAGAAGAGTAAACTCTAGCAAAGCCATTACAAGAGAACACTTAGAGCCTTTTTAAGTGAGCAAACACACTCATCCGTGAACACACAAACACACACCTCATCACTTCTCATCTCACTCCTTTGCTATCTCTCTCTCTCTCTCTCACAAACAAACATACATAGGGAGCATGCATGTACAGTATATCCAGTTACCTGGCAGACATACAGTATCGTTTCACCAAATCCGGCATGTATTTCTTTTTAAGGTTGAACCGCTGGCTGGCGTACGACCTGTGGGCTCACAGCTGTTATTAGAAACACACACACACACACACACACACATCTTTCAACAGACAGCTTCCCTCGGCTGCTGTGCACGCTTATCCGGAAACTTCCTCTCATCTCCTCCAGCAAGGCAATGTGAAGCACATCAGTAGGGTGTGTGTGTGTGTGTGTGCGCATGCATGTGTGCGTACTGTATATAGGCAGAGACTTGCCCGATACGCCTCTCAGATGGCACCTCGGGGTCGGATGTGAGCAAAAAAAAAAAAAAAACAGACCGCACTTCCCCACCCCTGTACACACACATCTACACCACCGGTGCATGCACATGCTTATCTACAAAACTTCAATCTAATTTCACTCCCAATTCAATCCATGTTCCAGTGTGGTAAAGAGGCAGTGCACCAATTAGATGCTTACACAAAGCTAGTGGACGTTGTACGTCAACCTCAAGAGGGGAAAATGCTAACGTATGTGGTATGACATGTTTGGAAGTTGAGACATCTCAGGTAGTCAGGCAAGCAACCTCCTAATCTTGTTTATAGCTCCTCAGAGTTTAAAAAAGGGGACAGTCCAAAATCTTGTTCCACTGTGTATGAAACACACCCCCCACCAAAGATGGAACTGCTACTGCAAACCAAGCGGCAACCTCTGGTGATGAGAAATTAATAAAACGCAGAGGTGCCAAACCCTGCAGTTCATCAAATGGCCACTTGAGGCTGGCTGCAAAAGGGAGTCAATCCCCATAGACTCCACTGTTAAAATGTCTGACTTTACAGAAAAAATAAGCATGCACAGCCTGGTTCAAAAAAAGTACCTGGAACTATTTTGCCATAGGTTTAGCCTCTCCATGAACCATGTAACCGTTGAAATTGTCTAACTTCCGTTGGCGTAACTGTTATTTCCATGGCTCTGGTTCTGTGTAATTGGCAGTTGGTTGCTTTCAGAAGTGTCCCAGAAGAGTCTCCGTCAAAAAAATAGAACTGCCGCCTATTTTTAGCAGAGCAGAGCGGAGAGCAGCTTCTGGGATGCTTCTGGGACGCTTTGGTGGTTCACTTGCATTAAAAAGATCTCAGGGACGGAGCCGGAACGCGACAGAGACGCCCAGCGAACATTTGGCGGTAATTGATGCAATGTGTTTTCAGGTGAGGGAGGGGTTGCACACATCCTCTTTATTTGAAACCAACATAGTGTCTCTAACTGCTGCAAATTGTCTTCTCGAACAACTGCAAAAAAATCTGATTCCCCTTTAAACAAAAAGGTTAATTACAGATAAAACAGCACTGAACAATCACTCATACAATCTATAGTAATATTATCCTACTAACATATGGTTATGTGAGTTATATCAGAGATACTTTTACTGTTAAGGGTTAATGGTGAAATATAGCAGAATTTTCAATATTTCTTACTGTGCTGTTATGCTACTTTGGTGCAACTGACTTTGGTATAACCAGACCCAACATTAATGAACAGGGTCTGGGCACGCTCCATTGGGAAGTGTTAGCAGTCGTTTCCTCCTAGACTCCGGTTTCTTTTGAAACTACTTGACAGCGTTTAACCAGTCGGCGTTGCTCCAACTGTTTCTGATCGCCTCATCAATCTCTACCACCATTTTGAAACAAGCTTGACTTAATGAACGTCATCTCACTAACCCACGGTGATTGGGCCGCCAGCAGGGTGGCTGTGAATGCACATATTTCGAACAGGGTTTCCAGACCATAATGTCAGCAAAAAGAATTGAGCTGAGAGCAAAGTCGGGCGGAGCCGGGCTACTGTTATGCTGCAGCAAACAACCAAAATTTAACCGCATCTTTTTTCAGGCTACAGGCTTTTTTGACACAGCAGTGTAAGGCATCCTACTGTATAATCTTCAAGTGGTGACAGATGCAGAGTGATGGAGGGAGTGGGAATGACAGCGTGTGTGCGTGCGTGCGTGCGTGCGTGCGTGCGTGTGAAATTCATTTCTCAAATGACAGGCTGGTATCGGTCAGCCTCTGAGAGCAAATTAGTCTGGTTCACCTTCAAGGTCCAAAGCCCTCCTCTCCATTACACTGTAAATCCTAGTCACGCTAAAAGTGTAAAGTCCATTCACTCTTCACGCATGGACCTGTCATGCTAAAGTGTTAAGTCCATTCACTCTTCACGCATGGACCTGAACAACACTCAGGGGCTTCAGTCAAAGGCGAAATATTCTGTAGCTTAGCTAATACCAAAGCTTGATCATTTATGATTTCAAGATGCGTGAATTCAGTGTGAAATGCTGACATAGCGCTATTGCTGGCAGTGAAATGTTAGATCTGCGTACGCTGTTCCTTGGTTTAAGAACGTTGTTGTTAGCAGCTGTAGTTAAACAAAGTACCCAGTAGATAATACTGCAGTTGGTTAAATGCGCTACTCAGATTTAATTAAACTCTTCATTCACTCTAGCTTCTTAGAATAGATTTCCCCCTTACTTGTGGTATAGGCAATGGACCTCTAATACATTCACACGACCTAGTTAGCTGAATATATTCTAGTAAAAATCAGGTTCATTATTCTAAATTCAATTCTATAAAGTCCATTTATATTTAACAATTGTATATTTAAATACATGTGAATGAAGGGCTTAATGTATTTGCACTTCAAAGCAGGGACTGATATTGTACAGTATATTTACTGTATGATTGAACGGTTACACTGTATGTAACGTTTTAAATGGAACTAAATGTGTAAGTATGCGTTAACGTGGTGACAAAGAGCTCTGTTGTTCCTCTGACGTGACCCGTCTTCCTGCTGCCCTCGTTTCCTCACTTAGAAGGCCTAGAAGCTCCACATGGTTACCGTCCATAAATCACAACCTTGCCGAAGTCAGCGAGATCTGACCTGGGGTCTGGGTTAGAGAAGGGAGGTCGAGGTGGGTTTGAAACTGCCTGGCCAGAGGGGAGTGTGAGGGTCCTCTGAACCCTCTGAAGTCTGGCACTGCAGGTCATCAGGGGTCACAGGGTCAAACTGTCAAAGACTCCCTGCCTGGGAAAGGCCTTGCTTGGAGGGGTTGGAGTTGTGGGGGTAAAGTGTCACTCAGGAACAGAGGAAGTATGTTGCTCTACAGTATGCATGCTCCCATGTGACATCTCAGTATATCAAGCCTATCTGCTTGACTGGAGACACACACAAAAAAATGACCTTTAACGCACATATATAAAGACATACGCTTGAGAACGTCTTGCGACAGCTGCCAATAGGGTTGGACAATAGTGTAAAGAGATGTGCGCCATTGTGTGTGCATGTATGTGTATGTAAATATGAAGTCCCTTCAACTATGGCCATGGTCCTTGACGGTTATTCACACTTTGAACCAGTTTACCGCGAATAAAAGAGGACGCGTCGGATCGACATTTGTGAGGACGGGTGTGTGTTGTGGAAGAAACTAATTTGTATACATTTAGTTCGTTACGTAATGGAAGGGAGTGCCGTCACAGGGCGTAACCCTGAAAAGGCAGACGTCTCTAAGCTGGGGTGGAGATGCCACATGACAATATGGCGAGCCTCCGTTCCCGTGACAGCGAGGAGGACCCCGTCTCAGACGTCTTCACAAGCCAACGTGACCACATTAAAACTGTATTCCCGTGCCAAGTCTTCATGTCAGCGCGCTGGCTTTGCGACTACGCTTGAGTACAGATTCTAGGGTTTCTACACAAACACAGGGGATGGCACCGGTGGAAGGAATTAAGAAGATCAGCGCCTGTATCGCTGTCACACTGCGTTTGAGGTCAAGAGTATAGGCTTCTCACATAACTGCCTTGCACTTACGTATACGCAACTTTGATAAGCAGCTATACATGCGGAACGGAGAAGGGTTGTTAAACCCGCTGACTCTGGGGACAGACAAAATGGAGAATCTCTCCTGTTTAACCCTCTCAGGTTTGAGGGGTAACTGGATCACAGTAAACAGACTGCTATTCCATCTGTTGAGACGTGTCCACCTGATGGCAGTGTGTGTGTGTGTGTGTGTGTGTGTGTGCATTTGTGTCTGATGTCTAGCCAACTGGTGATCTGGTCTTTAACTTAAACCAGGTAAAAGAAGAGAGCAGCCTCCTCTCACAGATCAGATCAGTGTGTTTGTGTGTGTGCGCGCGCATGAGAGGTATATATTTTAATACAAGTATTTCGCATTGCTTAAACTTGCAGTTTAGGAACTGGAATTGTGCTTAGGCTAAATCTCCATATGGTACAATACAATAAAAATAATTGCATAAGTTTTGTGCCATTAATTAATAATTATACAAATAATAAATATTACCATTACGTTTGTATTCGTTTACACACCATATGCTGAAATTCCTACGTGAATTCAATACACAATCATCTGACGTCCCCCACCTATCAAACCTGCTGTCCTAAGAAAACACTTCAGCAGCATGCTATCCCTAGCATGCTGCACACTAGCCCACTGTGATCTTCTCTCCCACTCTCACAGTGTGGACTCCATAGTGTTCTGACGAGGGTCGAGGGGGACCTTTAGTCATTGGTGTACATGCGAGGGGTCAGTGGCAGCTCACTGTACTGTGAAGGGATGGGGGATAAGAGCAGGCCTAAAGAGGGAGGATGGGGTAGAGAAATGCAGAGGTGAAGGTAGATAAATTCAAGAGAGAGAGCGAGGGAGAGCAAGAGAGACACAGAGGTTAAAAGATTAGGTCAAGAAGGCCTACAGTATCAGAGTTAGACTTAGGATCCAATCACTCTAAGCCAACAGCGTTGGCTCAAAGGCTTTGACGTTCTCTCCGAATGGTTTGGCAGTTACGTTAACCGCGTCATGCGTCACTCAATTCTAGAAGATTCTCTCCTCTCAAGCACGGCTTCCCTGCAGACACTAGAATAATGTTATTCCTCCTTAAGTAAAAAAGGGACATTAAATTGCCAGCCAACCGCACAACCAGGTTATGGCTTGTGCACGCCTTTAGCGCTAAAGACAATACAGCAATATCCATACATCTGGGATACAAGCTATCCGGTTGTTTATGTGGGCCACACAAACAAACAGGCAAGCTTGTGCACACAAACAGGCAAGCACGCACGCACACGCCCTCTGTGGCTGAGCTGTTTGCGTGTTTAGTTTTCCATGGGGTTTTCCTTCAGCTGAGGCGGAGGATCCTTGCTAGTGTTTTCCCAGGAGCGTGTTTGCTGAGGGAGCACAGTGTAGCACACAGACCCCGGCTAATATGATTTACTGTACGGTTAAGGAGAAGAGGCAGACATCCTCCTTGTTAGCATAAATTAGCGAATACACTCCCCTCCTTGTTTTCAGGGAGCCCGCTGCCTTATTTACTGACGAAGTGCGCATGTGACACACAGTGCAGCCTTGGTGAGGAGACGGCAAACTAACCGATTGCAGAGGCAGTTGTGCTCGCTTCTGGGTGCTAACGACGGAAACGGAATGACCAATCACGGACCTTTGTGCCTCGAAAGAGACCGTCTGAACTTAATAAACAAGTTTGAGGAATTTACTTACTTACTTACTGCGTGGACTAATGCTCACTTGCATTTATAAAACAATTATATACAATGAACAACATGTGATTGGATGAAGTATAAAAAGTATTATGTTTGAACGGTCATTAATACTGAATTGTAGCAAGATTTATGCTGCTGTACGCCTGAAGATAGCACTACACACACATCAAGATGGCATATGAAGAGAATAAATGACTCACTACTAACTTGAGCAGTGGTCTTTTATAGTACTTACCGTCATACTAGGTTCCCATGCAGACCAGCCGAGCACAACCATCTCAGGATATTGGTTCAAATCTCACATGTGCTGAGCAGAGGTGTCAGGCTCAGGTTACGGACAGCTTGCTGTGCTTTAGTAGCCCTGCTACTCTGATTGGCTATTCTTGAATCTTGTCCGCATAGTCTCCAGGGGTCAAATACAGGGGGTTGAGGGGGGGGGGAGGGGGCAATAACGTATTACAGTACTGGGAATTATGCACACATGGTATGAAATATGGCAGGGATACAAATGACACGTGCACACAATGCCACACTGTCCCTGAATCACATTAGGCTCGGAGCCTGCAGATTTATCAACGTATGAAACCCAGGAGGGAAGGAAAACTCTCAGAAGTAGCCCTTGCTGCAGAGTCACCTCATGGACGGCTGAGCTCAGAGCAGGAAAACGCTCATAAATTGTCCCAATGCGTGATTGAATGCAGGCTTATATGGTATAAGGGAGCAGTTCAAGTTCTTGGTTCAAGGCTCATTAGGATAATACAGTAGAGAGAAAAAACAAAGATATTGTAGTTGTTAATACACAAATTATTGTAGCTGTATGGCAATTCAAATGTATTAATATAAGGCATAGGACCTTTCACTGACAATATTGGTGGGGGAGGGGGTCTCAAATGTACTGTAGTAAAGAAGTAGTAAGACATACCGGTAGAATGAGAATATATTGTTTGGTTAGCATAATTGGGAGACCCCATATTGAACTTCCACATAAATTAACTCCAAAATATTGCAGCTGCTTTTTTAAAACAGACTTTTACGGCCCCCGTGACGAATGGCCAAGCTCGAGTGCCTGTGTGCGTTGAAAAATACCCTTTTGCTTACCCCTCATTACAACAAACGAGGGAGGGAATTTTGCTCACACTGGATCTGATGTGAATTAGTGAGGGATTTGTGGGCCGGTTGGTGCACATGGTGTGTGAGGGCAGGGAAGGAGGGGGGGAGGGGAGGTTAGCTAGCTAGCTGGCTGGCCTGGGGCTGTAGCTGTCGCAAGGAGCTGAAGCCCCGGAGACGGAATCTGGCCGGCTTACAGTATGCAAGGGGCTGTAAAAGGACCATAAACCGGGGTCAACGAGAGGGGAGATCTGGGAAAAGGCACCCTGACAGAGTCAGCGTTCCCTCCCTCCCTCCCTCAGCCCACCTATTCACTTGTTCACATTCCTGGACAGTATCTCAGCCGGTCTGCATCACTTTCTTCTCAATATACCTCTGCCGTCTGTCAGCGAGTCATCCCTCTTAAGTCGGGGCTGCGTTCAGAGACAGCAAGTGATAAAAAGCAGTGGGAGTCATCGTGGGGGTCCGTACTGCCCCCCCCCCCTGCCCTTAGTTTTCCTTGAAAAAATTAAGGAAAGCTACTGCCCTAAATAAAAAACCCACTAACTGTAGTGACCTCTACCCTGTAAGCTGTCTCTCTCAGTCACCCAATCACATTAGATATCCCCCTCCTCCTTTACACATCCATCTCTCCAAGCCTTTGCTACCTGCCTCTCCAAACCCCCCCCACCCCCACCCCCCCCCCCCCACACACACACACACAAAAGATCCACAGGCTGATAAATGAGGCTGTTCCATTATGCCTGACAGATGCTTCACTATCTCCCACTGCTTTTCCTTTCATCCCCTATTACAGCCTCCAACATTCCACTCCTGGCTCATCCCCGCTCCGGTGATTACCCATAACCTACTTGGGCACAGTTCTGCGTCCCGCAGGTGGGGTGTGTGTGTTTCATGTTCAGTGCACCCTACAGCATTAGCAGTGACGCATGTTGATTTGCAGGCACCTTGGAGGCAAGCTTGCAAAATAGTTCTAGGTGAGAAGATGGGTGAGTCAGTACCCAGCAAGCCACACGCCTCAATGCAGTCCACGTATGTTCAGGGCTGTATGCCAACTTACAACCACCATTTTCCCCTCAACAACACTGATGTAATGAAACAGAAAACCGAAGCACTGACTCCACATTGTTTTACATGCTCCCAGAGCCTCAATAACACTGTGCATCAAGACACAGCACTAACAACATTTACAGTTCACCAGATCCCAGTATAGGAAGTTGTGTTGTTATGGCCTTGGAAATGGAACAAAGTAGAACTCGCAGAAGTCTTTAAAAAAATGAAAAACATAAAAAGTCATGAACAAAAACCAAATGCAGTCACAACAAGATTTCACAAAAAAAATCATTAAGAAGTAGGAAAAACTAAATATGCCTATGTGTCTAACTTTCTAAAGAATTAAGTCTTGGTTCAAACAGCAGGTCAACAGAACACAGTTGGTGATCTGTCTTCTTTGCTAAAGCCTTCCTCAATCCCTTCAATGTAAGGCAGAATTGAAATAGCAGCAGCTTATATAGGCTAAGGGTCTCCTTGTTGATGGAACTCACCCACAAGATTAAGTTTGGATCATACAAAAGGTTACTGTGGCAACGGAGGCCCCCTACAAATGTAGGAAAACCAATACCCTGTTACACAGCAGCAATGACCTGGGAAAGACCCATAGGGTCAACTTGAGTTCCCTGACCTCGTTTGTGAACCACAAACTGGCTTGCACCCACGTTCAACTACGCTTTGGTGTGAAATGGAAGACACCAGTTTCTGTGCGTCGGTTTGCATAGGAACGAATGTCAGTCATCACAGTCGTTCATGCTTAAACGCCATTGTAGAATTGCACTCACTACCTATAGGGATGCTTTTGTGTAGACCGTGTGCCACCATGTTCGATCTCCACGGGAACCAATGTTGGTGCGTGCAAACAATTGACCGACCCAAGCCCCCCCCCCCCCCCACAGTTACTGTAACTAGGTTGGACAAAACTGCACAGTAGGCAATAACAGGAAAACAAGCTGGTTGACAAGAGTTTCTGTTGGGATCCAAACTTGGACAATTGTTATTGGAGGACAGACGGTGACAATGGGGAGGGGCATGTGTCAGGTTTGTGGTTTGAATGGGTCCGTTTACATCCAAGTGTGCCATGGTGGGTGTGAAAGGTGCACATCTGAACTAGAGCTCGCCGAGACAAGCTCACATTAGACATGAGTACAGCTAGACGGTTTTGGAACATGGTACAACACACAACGGGGGTCCTCGATCGCTGGCACGTCAAGCATCCACTGCCACGGTATCCCCACATATCAGACAGGGACAACACTTGAAACTTACTTCAGAAGTGGGTGAGGGAGAAAGAGTCCTCTTCACCCGACTGCCCCCTCCTCCCTCCCAAACCTGCTTTTGGCCTTGACATAGGCACAGTGCACCCAAACGCCCCCTCGCCACCTGTTTGTGGAATGCTCCATGAGTGCAGCTGTGTACGCATGAGGTTCTGCTGGCTCATGGTTAGCTTGTGGAGAACTTGAATTGATTGCTGTATAGGGCAAAGGGGGGGGTCTCTAAATGAGTCTTGGCACTAATGGCCCGTGACGCAGCAAGGCGCGGGGTGGGTCGCAAGGTGGGTTTGATCTTCTGGGCTGGTTTGAAATGTTGCATGCAAAACCAACTGAATGTATTACTTTTCATGTATTATTGCTTGCGTCTGCTGACACACAGCCTGTGTGACTACAATTGTGCTACAATAGTATTACTATATACTAGTAGTACCATCTTGACAATACCCCCGAAATTCTTATTTTGTACAGTCGTTGGGTATTATGATCCACACACACTAATTACTTACAAATATTTAGCCTATAGGCCTTCTGTTTATCACTAAATAAATAACACAATCACTATTAGCCTAGTTATTTCACAGTTACCAATCTTTTATCCATTTAATTGAGAAAATAAAAGTCATGTCTATCTGGACCCACATCTGAAAATTGATCAAAAACAGAAATACAATTTAGAGTATCTTTGGAGGGATGCAAAGATGAATAACACTTTGAACCCAGTGTTTGTCGTACAGTATATCACAGTACTGCTGACTATATATAGCTGTGTAGCTCATAAAGTCATAGCATGCCAAAACATTAACCATGGCTTTAATCCAGCTATGAATGAGTAGCCATTAGCGCTCCTAAATGTCATTGCCTACTTATAAGCCAACCAAGGAGGAATGTGGGTCACACATGATGGAAGCCTATGAGCATTTCTGAGAACGCAAGTACACACACACATATACGCACGCACGCAAACTCAAGCTGACCGATGGGAGGGGGGGGTGGGGGGGTTGCTGCTGTAAGAAGTGCAAGAGAGGGATTGGTGCACCGGGTTGAGTTTCTCAAATGGGCCGGCCTGTTTTCAACACATCAATGTGAAACGCTAATCATAGTCTCTTTACCGTTGCAGCTTCAGGGCAGGGCCAGCTGGGAAGTAGGCCTACAGAGTCCCATCTGCCTGCTGAGAGAGCAGTGCAATTCATTTAGTCGCCGAGCATTTACAGAAACAATGTGATCGAGGAAAAACTATTATTTGAAGTACACTCTTATTTTGTCTGGTGTTCTTCTGACTGACAGGGGCATGCTCACTTTTACAGGGTGAAAAGTGAGATATCAACATTAAGAGAGACATTTCACAGTCAAAATTGTTTTCACTGTTCTATCGCTTCTTTGCAAAGTCAATGAGTAATCATTATAATTAATAAATATATTATCGTGATTTCAATATTTACCTAAATAATCATGATTATTACTTTTGCCATAAGCGAGAAGAGGGTGAAAGACAAGACAGGCAAACGTCGAGTTGGGTTATTGCGTGCAGATGGATCAACATATAGGCAATGGCATTCTAAGCCTGGTTAAAACGTCAGGCCAGGACATTCAACGTATATTTAACTAGACACGTAAGCAAACTATTGGTTTGCTTCAGGATATTGTCTGTATTCCTATGGAAAACAAGAATGTTAAGTGTTAACTAAAACTGCAAATATAGTAGATGGCTTTAAGAATCCACACGAGAAAGAGAGAGAGAGAGAGAGAGAGAGAGAGAGAGAGAGAGAGAGCGCATGAAAGAACACTTTGTGGGCTGCTGGGTCAGTAATGACATGCAAATAGAGGGTGCAAGCCACAAAATGAGAACACAAATATCCGTCGTCTTCCTTAGCGCCGTTTTACCTGTCAGTCAAAGCCAGTTTGTTCGGTGCCTCAAATCGGTCATTGGAAGTGTCAGCCGGCACGCGAAATGTCAATGTTAATGTCTCGTGCAACACCGCTAGATGTTTTTCTCCGTTGGAGGGGAGACTGGAAACACACAGATGTGAAGTCTGCTGCCAGGCAGCCCCGAACAGGATTCAACGCAATGCCATCTCTGGGCTACATACTATTAATATGGATTGATTATATCAAGTGAAGTGGCCCTTGGCTGTTGTTAAAATAAATGATACATGTTGCAGCTTTCTCCTAGAAGGCTGGCATGTAGTTTCTATTTCAGTTGAGAAGAATTACCATTAAATGGCTAGCACATTTACTTCTGTTTTACCTGGCAGATGTGGGCTACGTGTGGGCTTCATTTGGGTTTGCTTTGAGCTCGTGTCCAAAAGTCAGGTGCCTCCCAGTGGGCTGAAGGACTTATGACACTGCTGTCAACGCCGCCGCCACAACCACCCAGAGCTACAACCGACCCGTTCCCACGAGCATCCCGTGTCCGACGTCTGGGCTCTGCCGAGGGCAGAGCATCTTCCATATGCAACGCAGAATATATATGGACGTCATTAAAAGGGCGCTGACACCATTATTTTCCATCGGCAAAATTATCACGACTCAACACATTACGCCTTCTTCAAATCAAAAGAAATGGGGGAGGGGGGTTAATCCCAGAAATCAGCGCCAAGCGCCATTATGATGCTGATGGAATGAATACACGGGAAGAGGGGAAAAAAGGAAGGGTGGATTGGCTGCAGGGGCCACTCGGGGCCTGTATTGTTGCGTCAAAGGCACAAGGAACAGATTAGAGACAGCTGCGGAATATACCATCTTCTCATTGAGAATGATGCCTTGAAAACAGTGAAGAATCTGTCTTGCTTTATTAAGTCAATGAGGCTGTGTGCCTCCGTTGGGTGCTATTGACAGCTCTTGGGAGGAGAGGAGATGCCAAGCTGATTGGGACACTGGACAGATCAACTAATGGATAACCTCACAGACACACACAAGTGCACGCACATCACAAACATGTACTGAAGCTCAATTACAGTAAACATACGGTGTCGGTCTCTTCATTAACACTGTTAACAATGTACTCATTCAGCTAATGGTCTTGTTGAGAACCATGACAAAGCAATCAAAAGACAGACAATATTGAAGAGGTCAAAGGTCAGAGCCCGGCACCTAAAAAGAAATATGAGCTTAGTTGAAGTAAAAACAAAAAAAAACGTAATTTCTCCATTCCTTCACTGTTCAACATTGTTCAAAAAGGTTTTATTCTGCTCGTAAACTATCAAAATAGATACTGTACACATTCATACTCCCAACGTTATCAGATCCTATCTTATACAAACCGCAGCAAAGGCAATATTTCAAATCCTATGAGAGAGTTAGCTCTTTCCATTTCCTGTCCTTTGATACTAACTCTGTGAAAGGAGGCTTTATAGAGAGAGAGACACATGGAATAAGCAGTTCTATCTCAATGCGGCCAACACGGTTGAATCTGTGCCAGCGTCTCTTTTTTACCAAGCTAGGATTTTATCCTTTAATATGAGGGTTGTATACGTTTTTCAGCATGGAACCAAAAACGGTGCCCGTGCCCTCGTCAGAGACCCATAAAAATATATTTCTAAAAACTGGTCGTGTTGGGAAAGTGACGCAAAACCAGGTAAACCTGTAGTGAAGTTTGGCGCCTGACGACCCACAGCTTCAAGAAACAAGGCTTAACAAGACTTAAACCCAGCCCTCACCTATAAAAGCCTAATACAGCAAGCTGTGGGATACATTTGCTTTTGAAAAGAACTACTATAAATGTGGCCAATGTATTCTCTTATCCAGGAATTAACTGTTCCAGGAAGCCAACTCTTATGTGTTGTATTAGAGTAGTGCAAAAATACAAGGAAATAATAACACTAAACACAGCATTGTCTTTGTCACGGTTTGTGGCTACCGTTGTGCAGGGCTGCAAACTATTAACACATTTTCTGGGGCCGCTGGTCGGTTTGCTGTAACATCCGCAGGCTTGGGGCGGGATGTGTGCACTTGCTGGAATACGAGAGGTGCGTTCCCTTTTAGTCCCACTCTCCTCTCATTAACGAGCCATCAGTCAAGTAGCTCACTGAAGGCTACACACTGCCACCCTGTCATCTAGCGCACTGAAGAACCACGCACGCACACACACATTTTCATAAACTTCCGCATGACACCTTTGATGAGTTTGAAAAGTAGGGTATTCATGTAAACATTCAAGAGTTTTAGTTTGGGGCAAAAAATTTTTTTTTTTATGTAGCGTTTTCACGTGCCTACATGTGGAATTAATGGACGTGAGGTTTCTAAAACATACTCCCTGTGTAATTACGGTACTATGACATTGCACTGCTAACCACAATGCTGGGGGCAAATTAAATGGAGAGATTACAAAATGCAATAAAAGGGCTAATTTAAAAGAACAACTTGTATGTCAAGTAGAGAGCACAACTTTTAATTTAGAAGGAAACGGAAAGGTTTTTGAAGATGCATGTGTATGCAGTCACATGGAGTTGATGGCGAATCTTTCCTGGAAAACACTCATATCAAAAGGCTGTCCACAACACTGCTCTTTTTGCGTTCTGGTTTGTCATCTTGTAAAAAGAACGGATATGGCGATTCATTTTACATTATAAGCACAGATTCTGTTGGTGAGTTGCGCATTAACCAAACTAATCCAGATGGACCAGGACTTAAAGCCATGTGTGTGCATACAGTTGTGACTTAAATATCTCTACTACCCATCTTCATCTGTGTACAGTGGGTATCCATTTGTTATCTTCATGAAACAATCTCCCATCTCTACTGTACTGAGTGAAATACTCAGCCTGGGTTTAACGAATGCTTGAATGGCATGTATAGGTCTGTCAGTGTGTGTGCGCGTGCATGGGGGGGGGGAGAGAGAGAGAGAGAGAGAGAGAGAGAGAGAGAGAGAGAGAGAAAGAGAGAATGTGCGTGTGAGTAGGTGTGTGTGTGTGAGAGACTATGACTAAGTGGAGAGTGAAAGAAAGCAGAGTGACTCTAGGGTAAATTAATACTGGTCTACTTTTTAGCCAATGGGCAAGTAAAGAATGATGAGTCTGTATGGGAGACCTCTGTTTGCTCTCTGACCAAAACAGGGCAGAGACGAGGTAGAAAATGCGCACACACGCTCTCTCTCTCTCTCGCTCTCTCTCTCTCTCACACACTCTCTCTCTCACACACACACACACACACACGCACACGCACACACACACAATGCACCTGGTTTACCTCCCTACAGTCTCTGTGACACTTTGCAGGTTTCAGGCTCCAGGGTCCAACAAAAACAGCAGTGTGAGAAAGCCTTGGATATGGGCGTGTATGACTGTTTGTACGATATGCGTATGCGTATGTGTGTGTGGTTGTGTGCCGAACACACACGGCTACACACTGCCCTATGTAAGGCTTGCAGACTAATGTCAATAAACTGCGAGATGATGCGAAACCAAACTCAGAAAGCCTAGAAGAATGAATCTACTCTCTACCGCCAGGCCTCGGCTACTGCAGATAGCTCACGAAGACATAGCGGACACTGGTTGTTTTTCTATCCTAAACTATTCATTTAGCATACAAGACCCAGCTGTTTTGTGTTTTTACCACACACGTTTTGTCAAAATTGGCACAATATCTCCTTGCATTTTGCTATCTTACCATTCTGCGTGTGCTGAAAAAATATATCCGGTACTTCTACACAGCCCGGCTCTGTAAACAGGAAATCATAAAGGAAGTGGCGAACACCTCTCACAACAACAATGCAATCAGCTTCGCAATGCATTTCAATGTGTGGGGTGGAGTTTCTGGGGAAGTTTGTTTTGAGCTCGAAGTTAGCAAGCATTCTCGACAATGACTAACCCTAGAAGAAGAAGATATACTTTATTAATCCCCTAGGGGAAATTCATTCTCTGCCTATAACACATCACTCATATTAGCTGCCCACTAGCATGTCACATTAGCCTGACTTTATTTATTTATTTATTTATTTATATATATATACATACATATATACACATACACACACAAAATATAGTTCTTCCAATTAACACCAGTAATGAAGTTAAGCTACAGTGGATTTGCTAGCATCTAAAAACATCTACATTCAACCACCATCCCTGGGTGTGTGGTCGTAAAACGCCTACTCCGACCGCTCCCTCCTTCAATGGTTTCAGTTAGCAGAAGAAGACACTGCACTTGATTAGGTTATTCAACGTCAATAAAGCCCGTTTTGAAAGTCACCCTCAAAGGGCTTCGACACAAAGAAGAGAAGGGGGGGGGAAGAGAGCGCGCGCACGCGTGAGAGATAGAAAGACAGAGAGAGACCGATAGAGAGAGAGAGAGAGAGAGAGAGAGAGAGGTAAAAGGGAAAGGAGAAGCAATCCGCTATTATGACTTGAGTCACGGAGAGAGAGAAGGCTCAAAAGCAATGCGGCAGCCCTCATGTGTTGTCCACATGTTCTGTGCTGCGTTTGTTAGCCCCACGGCGTGCAAACGACAGCTCACTTGCCTGGCTCAAGAGAGCGAGCGGTATTCCAGCTCTCTAAAGGCCATGCTCATGGCAACGAGAGAGAGAGAGAGAGAGAGAGAGAGAGAGAGAGAGAGAGAGACTGAATGATAGAATGACAGAACGGAGATGAAAACCACTTACAAAGCACAGGGGTATCTGCGGTTCAAACATGACTGATAAACGTGTGAGCATTTACAGTGTGCAAGTCATATTGCAGGTATACATATTGGGGACATTTTTTGCTTCTGCTACGAGCTTCAATGTCCCTGAAACACTGCAGAAGACCGCAGACAGTTAAACTAAGCTGTTGCCAACATTCGCGACACTAGTGAGGCAAATAATAAATATGCTGCACTGTATGTGTATGATTACACATAGGCACGTGACACCAGGTCTGGTGCCATGGCTATATTCCCACCACAATGGCAGTGAGTGTACTCTAGAGGAAATCCTTCATATGGATCCATGAGGGCCTAACATTTTAAGGTTCTTTTTGGTTTTAAATGTATTACTCAGTGAAGGTGATATGTGCATATTGGAACATTTTCAGCAGATTTGAATACAGTGATGATAAACGTGCTAAATCGGGTCTCTATAATCTTAACCCAAATCAATCTCCATATCCAAATCTTATTGTTTACGTTAATACCCAGCAAGGTTTTAACCTTGCAAACAACCGTTCACCCTCCAACTGCCATAAATAAGCCCTAAATACAGCAGACGCCATTTGAACTGGTTGACAGAGGCAAACCAGTCACCCCGGTCACAGTGCCACATCTCAGAGCCAAGACTCACTCGGTAAGTACGGCATTATTTATTGAATACACTTTTCCTGCCTAGAGCCGTATTCACATCACACCTATTCCAGGTGCTGTTCCTTATTGCTGCAGGCTGGCAACATTTCCTAAATCTACAGTTGCTCCAGAAATTCCTGCATGTCATCGTCTGGAGAACAAAAATAAAGTAAAGTATTAATAAGGGAATTGAGAAATTAGAACATTTTAGACTATAGAAATGGCATACTGTGTCACAAAACAGCCAGCCAGTAAGAACAACATACTAGATAAATAGGCTTGTATTTTTTTACAATGGGAACATTTGCATTTTCTTGAATTGTTCATGGATAGAAAAGGTTTATCTCTACATGGAAGAGTAAAGCTGCCCGGCTCAGTTTGGCAATGGCACACCATTTCCTTCACAAACATGAATAGGGTAAATAGACCAATAAAACGTGGCTTGTAGCTAGCTAACCTGGTTCATAAGCTAATGACGAACTCTCAAAGAAGCTCGTAAAGGTCTTCTTGTGGGGCGCTGTGTGGACGAACTACTGTGATACAGAATCTTCTTTTCCCTCCAATTAATTGTCAATCATTTTGTCTTCAATGAACAGCTACAACAGGTAAAAAAAAAAGGTACAGCTGAATTGGCCTACATCTGCACCACAGGTTGCACAGGGTGTTGTCTCTTCAGACAAACTACAGCCATACGCTTAATTTCAGAGCATCACACAAAAGAAAGAATCTGTGTGTGGAGTACTCTTTCAGCACACACACACACACACACACAGACACAGACAACACACACACACACACTCAATCATATATAAACATACACGCTACCAGGGCAGGGTAGGGGTGAAACACCCCATGTCTCCCTCAATAACATACCAAATCCATCACAGTGCCAGAGGCTGCACTGCGCTGCTGGAAGCAGAGCAGGTTTAATAAACAGCAGAGCAAGGCATGGCTCTGTAGACTGTAGCACAGCCCCGCCTTTCACTGCAAATAATCCCCAAGACCAATGACAAAAGAAGACCAGACTGAACTCCACGACTGCTCCAAACTGGAACAGACGGAATTTGTCCTCTTTTCAAAACCATTTCATTTAACAGTTAAAGATTAAGGGAATGTTAGGGAGTTAAAAACAAGTAAGCTTCTAATAAGCGTCAGGCACTATAGGCTATAGCCTCAGTTTCCACTGCTGAAGGCCAGTAATTGCGTGACCCACATTGATTGAAAGATTATTGCCGGCCTGTCAATAAAAATACACATTTAAAAAATGTGGGGGAAAGGGGAAGGGCGCACAAGAAGTCAATTAATTTCTTGGATGTGGTCGTGACAGCTATACTCTGGGCCAAGGACCCTGGCCTCGGCTGTGTGGGGTGCCGGGATTCAAACCACGGTCCTGTCAGACAGGGCAGGATATGCAACGTTCAACCAAAAAGCATAGAAATATATAATAACTGGAATTTTTTGAAGCATTTGAAGGATTTTTGACTCCATCGGAAGCTTTTAGAAGACTTTTCAATATTCAAGATCATTCTTTACCAATGTCCATCAAGAATGTGTGTGCTCTCATCTTAATCTCATCTGTATTTAGTACAGGCACCTACTGTAAGACACTAGAACATCGCTTCATCTGTAATCCCACCAGCAGAACCCTTTCAGTTGAATGTTGAATACACTGTTGAAATATGGTGGTGTTCAGTAAACATGTGGGCTGCTGATAAGTAACTGCTGTATTCCTGCAGTTAACTGAAGTTGGACCATGGAGCCCTTGGGCGTCACCAGTGGGGTTCAGCATACTTGGCAAATATATGAAATATTAGTTTACTTCAAAACGGTTTTAGAAAATGGGTTCATTTATAATAAAAAACACTTTGTGTCAGAGGTCACAATTCTTCTGCAACAACAGCGGGTAGTTATGCAATCGCAACATTTTAACAGCTGTGGAGACTTTGACAAACTTTGTCTAGCGCGTTCATTTGTGTGTGTGTGTGTGTGTGTGTGTGTGTGTGCGTGCGAGGGTGTGAGAGAGAGCGCATACAGATTCACTAGGAAATAGCACACACGCACAGGTCTCTGACCTGTCTGGCTGTCAGCACACAGAAAAGGCCCCATTGTCCTTTGATGACCCTTTACCCCAGCCTGCTCCGCAGGAGGGTGTCTCCCCTAACAGGCCTTGCCCGCGGCAAGAGCCCCAAGCTGGGACAGATCAGAACAATAAACCCCCCGCCCCCCTCCCTCCTTCCACTCAGAGGAGGAACGTTCACACAGGCGACTAATGGAACGTCTCACCCCACCCCTCCATTACACCACTAGCATTTCTTCGGCATGCCAATTCCCTAATCTAACTGTGCTGCGGTTTGAGAGGTCTCAACCGCTGTTGTCACAATGAACATTCTCCCTGTAGAGGCTAAGGCTGAGTCAAGGTTTAAAAAGGCGCTGTAGGTTATTGTGAGCATAATGCTTTTAGAGCTATACATTACAGTGCAATTTATTAATAGAAATGTCGTAGACATTCGTTAGCTAGCACAAGTGTCCTCTGTGGCATTGGTCGATAGCCCCTGCCTCTAAAGATGTTTGCCCCCAAACAATTGTGACCTATAAGGTCTCTCAATTTGGGAAGAAGGCCGGTTTTAGTGTTGTTGGTTTTCAAAATCTTAACTAGTCTTTCATCTAGCATTGTTGCATCTCTCAAATACTACCAACAGTAATATAAGGTTATGGTTGAGTTTTATGGGCTCGTGAGAATATGCAGAACTACATGAAGTCCTTTCAGGTTTTTTTTTGGTTTTTTTTCATTCGTTGTGGGTCAAAGTCACCACAACAATTGCTCACCTGTCCGTCAGCGCCATTTCATCAGCTTCACGTTTCTGTTTAAACTCCTAACTTGTGGTTTCTTTGACATTTCAGAACTATTTATGAAAATGTGGTGGTCAAACTGATTAAGCCTGATGTAGCTGCCAAAACATCTTAATGAAATCTACCAATAAATGTGCCTTTGGTAGTAATACAAGCTGTTTCTGTCTTTTCAAGAAAGGTTAAAAGGAATCACAAACTTCTTGCTAATTATTGCTATATGCAACACAAAAGTTTAGATAAATTATTTTGTTTTTACTCTCCCTCTTCTCATTAGGTCTTGTCCACAGAGGCTTACCTGAGGCTAAATAAAATAAAGCCCAAATAAAACTGAATCAATTTATCACCTCAATTTCCTTGCAACATTTGAGTCGTAGGCGGTTGTTAGTGACACAGGTTTAGGTGTTTAATGTCTTTGTCAACACTTTAAAAGTGTCGGCGCCGTGCTAAAAAATGGCCGTGAGCATATTGGGGAGGGTGGTGATTTCCCTTGAGGCCGCTATAATTGCTTCAAGCTTGCTCTGGCCAGGACCAAACCAGGAGGCTGGGCACAGGAAGCATGACAGGAAATGGCTCAGCCAGTATGTCAACGAGGTACTGGCTCTCTATAGAACTGCGACACAGATAATTTCATGAAGAAATGCGTTCACCATCGTTTGTTGTCGGGAAAAGGTGGCAGTTGTGTTAAGCAGCCTCCCCTGTGTGGGTGATCCAGATCAAACCAGATTAAACAGAAATGGTGCATAACCACTAGAGTTATGCACCAGAATGTTCCACGTTAACATTTTGTCGTTTTACACACAGCATACTGCATGCAAATTTTTTTTTGCACTGACCAAATCAGACTTTTCAAGCACGACAAAGTGGCGTGCAAATCTCTTTTCTAGTCATTTAACATCTATGCGAATGAATGTTCCCCTGCTTTCCAATTACCTGGTTCCTATCTTAGGGGTTAAACTTTGAGACGTTCAAAGATCTGCTTTGAATCATAAAGAAGGCGGGTTACTTATACAAGTCTAAAAGCAGAACAAATGTTAAGATTATCAGCATGGATGTGCTAATATTCTTCCAATCCTTAATCCATCATGTAATTGCATGAAAGCATGGTAAGGTTGTGTGCCCTTAGAGAGACAAAGAAACAATGTGACAGTCTATTTTAGCATACAGTGTCTATAAAAATAGTGAGATTGAAAACAAGACGTCATGCATATGCTGTGGAGGCTCATCAAATATTTGATGGATTCATCAATTACAAAACAGCCTAAAATAATTTAGAGACAAAAATGTCGACCAACCTCCACACATACACACGCACGCAGGCACGCGCACACACACACACGCACATACACACACACACACACGCACACACGCGCACGCACCCTCATTAGCTGAACAGAGACTAGCCAGACCACCGGTGGAAGACAGATCACCCTGGAGCGATATCCAGAGAAAAAGTGAAAGTTAGAAAACTAAAAGGGAAGAAGGCTTTATCTCGAGCCTTTCCACTCCTGCCCCAACCCCTCCCGTCTTCCCATTACATCCTTTAGCCCTCTCCCCTTCTCCTTCTCCATATTTTGGCCTTTCTTCCAGATAGGATTAGCTCAGCAGGATGCCGGCATTCCTTCCCAACTGGTTGTCTTTGTCTGGATGTTCCCACTCCGCCCAGAATCCCGCGTGGCCCTGCGCGCCGAGCCAGAGAAACAACTTTGACCACCTGCCATTGCATTACGCTGTTTCATGACTGATACACAAACCACGTTTCATAAACATGTGGATATCTACCTAAATATTACTAAAATACAGGCCATCAAGCACAAATAGCTCCCACCAATGTTGGCCGCCAAGCTATACTCTAGTTTATTCTAATATTTAAATGTACTGTATTTAAACGACTTACCTAATTTGCATAACTCTTCTGATGAATGGTTAAGGTACAAAGTGGAATTAATTAGTACTTGGCAGAAAGGCAGAATTAGTTCTGATGTTACAGGTTTGGTGGAAAAAACTATTTCTGATCATGAACTAGGAGCCCGTTCTTAGGATAGTCGTGGAAACAACTTTTAACGGTTTTTAATATAGCATAAATTATATTATCAGAATTAATATTTTTACAGAATCTAGCCTTTTATTATTTATATTAAAAAAATTGTACGACTGCAGAATTATGGGCAAATTATTTGTTTTTTATCTCGGTGCTTGGTGGTTGAATTTACCCCAGAGGTTTACAGCTCTGTGCCACTGGCGTAATGCCATGCAGTTCACACTCTGAAGAGCTCCACAGACACCGACAAATTCCTGCACCTCAGTCTCTCTCCGGTTTCTGCCGCCTCACTTTATAATCCTGGAGAGATAAAAAAAAAAGAAAAGCGCTCTGTTCCCGGGGAGCGCCCCATTACAAGTCACCATTTCTTCCCCTGAAAGCGGCATGCCGAGGTCAGGCGCATCAAACTGCGGCTATGCTAACAGGCCAAGTGTCAGTGCTCACTGTATTCTGCGGTGCAGGGGTTAGCCTTGCGTAGCCTCCCTAGGATTTACTGCAGAGAGGTGGTGGGGTGGAGGGGAGGGAGGGCAAGGTAAAAGCAGTCTGCTCTACCAGAGAAGGGGTCATATTATTACAAGCTGCCACAATTGACATACTATGGGATTAAGCACACACACAAGCAGCAGAGGTGTGTCAGTCTCTTGTGGTGAGCGTATTGTACTATTAACACAGACTTTGGGCTCTGATATCTGCAGTGCTTTAGCCTCGTCGCCCCCTGGAACACACACACACACACACACACACACACACACACACACACACAGTTAAGGCGTGCGTGTTCCTTAGCCAGCCAGACTTGTTCATACACCACCGAGGTCCCAAAAGGTCTCGTGTGTGCGCACTGCCCTCGACTCGACGGCTTAGCTTACACAAGAAGGTCATTTTAATCAGGCGAATACCAGGCCGCCTAATCTGCGGGTCTTTGCCCAAGCATAAACAGAGGATATCCCTGGGCTCAGCCAGGATCACATGCCTGGAGTCATGGAAAAGTCATTTCTGGAGCTGACCAGAGCAAGTCAATGAAGACCTATCCCCCCCCCCTCTCTCTTTGCTATGTTTTCCTATCTTTGTTTTTTTCAGCACCTGTTTGGTTTCTGTGTGTTCTCTCTGCATTATGTGTCTCTCACATTTTGTTGTTCCGGGAATGTCTAAATGTTCCCAAACAACGTTGCGCCATATTGCAGGTCTGGCCAGCTAAACTTAGTGAAGTCAAATGCGAAAAGCATTCTCATATGGTCCCCCAGCGGTCTAGCCATGGGAATGCATGTGGTAGTGCATGGTGTGTTTTTTACGCATGGTCACACACAGATACCATCTTCAGCCGTGGTAACTCCATGAGTCGGCGCTTAAGATTAAAGCGGGCCGAGGTATGGTTAAGCATTTTTCCACCATGGCCTCTTGTCTGACGCACAGCAACAAGTGGACAGGTTCTAATATGTGTGCACGCTGTTTGACTCTCTCCTCAGTCAATCTCTCTCTCTCATTATTTTTGGATACATCTTCCTACACTGGATATTCGGGAGTGTCTTAAACCACCCATAAACATCCCTAACAGAAGAAAATTTTGAAAAATCTGTTATATTTCCCACATGCGTAAAGTGCCACATTTCTCTTTCAAAGAAGTCACCCATAGAGGTTTGTTTAACCCCCCCCCCCCCCAAGCGCAGCACCTTCTCTTTAAACTGCTGTCTGGCAATGGCTTGTCGGCCTTCATTCTGTGGCTGATAAGGCCCTGATAACGCCTCACTCTTTGTCAGGCTATCGCTCACCAGTTAAAGCTACCTCTAGCCATGGTGCGGCGGCCTTGTTATCGGCCATGTCTGACTGAAGTGTAGGCAGCTAGATACACAGTAGGTGGAAAACAGTCTAAGCCAGTTAATACTGACTCAAGAGACAGTTAATACCGACTGATATCTCACTGATAACTCCATGACATTACAAGCATTTCCACAATTATCTGAGGCCAAGAGGCTACAACATTCCGTTTCTATACCACTGTTTTCTTTTTTTCAACCGTTTTTTTTTCCTATTACTATTAGTGCCTAATGAGCCTGATTACGGGAGGCCTGTCCCCTTCCTTCTGAAAGCCGCTATCAGTGTCCACAGAGTGGGACCCCGAGGGAGCTGCTATGCCAGGTCTGGTGCTTATCCATCGGCGCTACTCCGCTCAGCGGACCACAGACTATACGGTAGGTGACGAGTGACGTCTCACAGACACACAGGCTCCGCCCCCGCCCAGAATGGACACGAGAGAGAGAGAGTAAAGTGTGTAATATGCTTTTAATGTTTAAGATTGTGGGACGCTGGAAGACACAGGACAGGGGAACTGTCAAACCACAGGGAAATGTGGAGAAGGAAGGGCTTTGGCAGTAATGGCAGAGAAGATGAGATGGAGGTTTTTATTGGACAGACGTTTCAGCCATCGAATGCACAATTAAACAATAAGAGAAAACATGCTACGAGTGGGTATTATAGTATGCTGTGTCACATCGCACACACTCTGTGTGTGTGTGTGTGTGTGTGTGTGTGTGTGTGTGTGTGTGTGTGTGTGTGTGTGTGATGATTATACCAGACAGGGGAACGAACAGACACATGTCTTTCCTCCAGACGTTATACACACAGCCTGACATTGCTCAACGACAACAACTAGGGCCAAATATAACGCAGATCTCTGCAGCCTAATCACTTAGACATATCACTGCTTGGTGGAACAGGAGACAGATGTTATGTATCCAATGGTTTCAAGACCTTTGCGGGCACGCACGCATGCGCACACGCACACACACACACACACACACACACACACACACACCTGAGACAAGAGGAGTATGGGTACAATGAGAAATCCCTCCTAACCAAGCCATGCAGATACAGTACACATGAAACTGTTATGCTCTTCCTATAAATTACGGCTAGACAAGGAGAGTGTGATAAGTGGATTAGGCACCTTTTAAAATTCGAGAGACAATTGGCAACAATTTTGAATTATACAGCCAGTGCTGTATCATATTCAAATATGAAAAATAGTCCCCTACCTACTAATTATGTATTCAATTCAAAATTATACGATCCAATAACCATGCCAAAACAGAGAATATGCAGCACAATATATTCTATTTAAAAACGAGACATTTTAAATAAGGAAACGTCCTTCCAGTAGGGAGATCTGATTTCATTCCAGTTTAAAAAAAAAAAAAAAAAGCTTGTTTGCACTTTATTTTGGTCAGGTTTGACCTGAAGCTTGTGGAATGCTGGACGTCGAGGAGAGCATGGCGTGTTTTCAATTTGGTCCAATCTAAATTAATTTGCCAGCAGTGGGGAAAGTGTCCCATCTGTTAAAACGGAGCGGAGCAGAGGGGGGGGTTCCAACCTCAGAGCCAGGTGGTCCCAGAGCAATGAGGAAAACCACAGAGGATGAGACATGTTGGAATGCCTGAAAGGCTTCAGAAGACAGCACAGATCAGACTGGAGAATATAAGATAGATGAAGACTAATTGTGGAATCAATGGGTGGAGAGAGGGAAGAGTGATTGACAGGTGTCACAGAGGTTTTTGCAGCAGCAACAGTCAGGTGTGGGGGGGGTGGAGTTGTCATGCAACACCTGCCTCCACTTAAAGGCCCTAGCTTACGGCGTCAGCAAGGGCATACTTTCAAAATAGTATTCTTCTGCGTCGGCCACGCGGACCTGTGCTCGTTGACTGTGCGTGCTATTAATGTGAAGCGGCAAAATGCAGAAGTGTGTGAGAGAGAGGTGGGGAGAGAGAGAGAGAGGGGGAGAGAAGGCGAGAAAGAGATCCCTGCACTGTCAGCTATCTTGTCATCCAGCAGAATAAGAAAATATCCATAGTCCTTAGTTCTTAGTTAACACACCCCACACAAACACATGCATGCACTCCCCCCCCCCACACACACACACACTCCCCCCACCGCCACACACACACACACACGCTCGCTCACAACCGGTGGTCATGCCAATCAAGAGGGCCGTGTAAGGTCAGGAGTTATTCGTTTGACATTAGGGAGGACATGGTGTCCCCCTATTCAAACCCTACACAGGCACCACCCTCTCCCCCCCATCCCCCCCACTCTCTCCACTCCTCCTCCATGCCTCATGAAACACTGGCCCCTTGCCATTCTCCTGCTCACTCTCTCTCGGGGCTTCCTTGGCCCTTCCCTTCATATCAGCCGAGTCTCGCCGCCGTGCCTGACGATGTCTCCTGCCGTCATTAGCCTACTTAGAGTAGCAAATAGGTAGCGACTACTAAATGGGAAGGCGAGTGCATCCTCTACTTCCTTTAAGTGCACAAGGGGTCTCCTTTAACTCCGTCTGTGGGCCTCTCAGAATGGGGGGTTCTGGGTCAAACCTACACATCTCAAACTGACCCTGGTCTCTCCCTCTTCCTAACAGGCAGGTACACACACACACACACACACACACAGATGTAAACAATAGCATGCACTGTACCGCCATCCGGCTTAAAGCCCCAAACAGCGGTTCGTTCCGGCGGTTCTCCGGGGTTAATGTGGCGTCTTAAGTGGAGACACGGAGGCCAGTTGCTGACTGGGCCTTTTTCGTCCTCCCCCCTCCCCCCCCTCCTCCGCTCTCCCACACAAGCAGTAAAAAAAGACTTGTCTTGCCGTTTCCTGTTCTTGTTTGCTCTCTCCATTTCTCAATGCTCCCGTGCCATGGATCACTGCTTGGCAGGCGGTCCAGCTGCTTCCAATGTTCTGTGAATCTCGCGTCGCCGCTGCCAAAGAGAGCCACGGCCGACCGTCGAGAACGAATGCCTCTGTGGAGATTTGGCCGCCGCTGGGGGACCAGCACGTTACCGGTCCTGTCAGAGCTTAGGTGCTAAACTTCAGCCGGAAAACACGTAGGAGCCCACAAATCACGTGGTCGTCTGCTATGAGGTTCTGTCCCTGTGACTCAACGTGGTTGGCGGTCGATGACGCTCGGCCGCATAACAGCTCTACTAGCAGCGCATTTCACAGAGAATGCTGTGGGGTGGTTCGTGTTATCCATTTGAAAACCGTTTTAGAATATAGAATATATTTAATGATAGTCTTCCTGTACTTGCACTGAAGTCATTATTCACAAAAAGGAAACATTACTGGGGTGCATAAAGCGGCAGATGCACTGCAATAAAGTAACCGTTACCGCGCACATTGCACAGTAGCGCTGCACACTAATGAAGAGCGTCCAGTAATTAAATGTCAATAGGGCATAACAAGCACTAGTAAATAGTTTACCCAGTAGCCTTTAAACACCACAGTATGCCATTTTTCTAATAGATAAATAAATACACTTAAGAAAGTTTAAGAGTTAAAAAAATAAATGCATCATGAACAATAAGGTTAAAATAATGAATATGTCGCTACAAGCTTAAAAAACAAACACCTATCACATGTTCAACCACGGTTTGGGGACAGGGAGAGGAATAGATGGACCATAAAAGCAAATGAACAGCAGGTATGCTGTTAAGTTCTGTGTTAGTGAACGGTGTCCAAGAGGTTCTTTGTCAGCCAATGGAAGGCCGTCCATGCATCGTGTACAGGAGGAGAGACCCCAAGCCCATCAGTGAGGTGGTGAGCTGAGGCGCGCAGATACAGTGATAGGACTGGAACGCATTGCAATGTGTGTGGGCCCATCACTTTGATCTACAGTGCAGGCACCATCGAGCGTGATCTTCTGTCTTCTGGGCATCGGTGGCACAAAGACGGTGTGACGAACACTGTAGGAAAGTCAGAGGCGAAGGAGCCATCAACGTCAACGATACTAATGTGGAAAAGCACAAATACCTTCCAATATCCATTTCTACACCCCTCCACACAAGCGTTCTACGGGTTTTCACTGCTCCCCGTAGAAAAACAAATCCACACATAATTGCTAGCGTTTGATCTACGACCACCAACAGCATCAAGTCCTGCTTTGTTTACTTTGCATTTCACGTCGTCTTTCATCTTGCCCTCGTTTTACCGCTGATAGGGTCTATGAAGTTTGGGTCGGGTGGGTGGGGGGGTCCCCGGGGGCCGCTCTGTGCCTGAGCTGCTTTCTAGCTCTCAAGGCTGATGTGCCTCTCCTGCACAGGGTCGTCTTGCGCAGCTGAGCGACATGGGCGGGGGGGGGGGGGTGTAAATGTGGGCGCCTTGTGCTTTTTGCCTCGTTGTCGCTTTAATCGCAATCTGGTAATACTAAGCGCGTGAGCGTGTGTGTGAGACGGGCGTGAGAGAGCAGCACACAGACAGACATACAAGCATAGAGACAGACACATTTCACCAAACCAGGTGATGTTTTTTTTCCCCCAGAGGCAGTTGGGACTTTTTTCCCCGTCTTTTAAAAAGAAAAAGAAACCGCAGCCTGACAGATGCGACGGAGGAATCGCACCCTCCTCACTGCCTTTGTCGTGTACACGCACGCGCACACACACACACACACACGCACACGCACACGCACACGCACACACACACACACCAACCTAGCCATAACCGTGGATGTTTGTGTTCATGTATCATCATTCGTTTTGTCATCAATTTACTTTACGCCTGCAAACCAACGGCAAGTCAATATCACAGGGGCTGCCTGTCCCAGTGAAGGTAATATCAAGTGAAGTAAGTTAACAGACAGTGTTTGGCCTTGAGCGGGCCTATTGGCACCTCGCTAATGCTGGATTTGTAAAACCCGTCCGTCTAACAAATAATTAGAAACAGATACTGCTTGGCATCTCAAATGCCTGGGGAGGTCAAATAGTCAACATTTTTTGCTGGCATTCTGAAATCTGTGTTGTGAATAGGTACGTCGTTCTAAAAAGGATTTTTACGATAGCCACAGTTGTCTCAGTACTGAGGGAGCCAAATGTATTATTATCGTTTTGTGTGTGCTTTTGTCTGTAGCAGACAATGGTACCGCCAGCCAAACAAACCACAGCTTAGTCAGGAAATATCTAACAGTGGCCTTTTCCTGTCAAAAAAACCTGCGCCACTGGGAAACTGTAAAGCTACGAGCACACCTGAGAACGGCGATAGCCACATCTACCTTAGGGCCCAAGCTGACATACATTCCCCGCTGTTATTCCACGCATATCGCAGCACTCTGTAAAACCGCCGGCTGCTAATTGCTTTCACATTACATTGCAGCCGAGCCGGTCTTGGTGCCTTTCCAAGACCACCTTGGTGACAAGGGGTGTGCACATATGCAAACACCCCGCCGCCAATCACACTGCTTGCTGCAATAACGTGCTAGCGTGTGTGATACAGGCAGCTATGTAAGCAGCAGTAAAACACTTCACGGCTATTGTCCCCCAGCCTCGTATCTCCGGCTTAACTTTGTAATAATATTTTAAAAAGTTAAATCATTCTTAAAGAGGAACTTTACATAATCCTTCATGTGCCGATTAAAATTCATGACCCAAGGGCAAAATGAGGCCCATTCAAAATCCACAGTATATGGCTTCCTAATACATTGTACGTCATTTGAATTTAAATGTAGCACAACCTTTTAAACACATTTGATAAGTTCTGGGTAGACTTTTCAGCAATGGGTTATTTGTTCCATTTTAATATAGAGGTCAGACGGCATACATTTTCTCATAAATACTTTTTACACTTAAAAATAACAACGATAGCATTCCCTTTTTTCCACACACTTTCTATTTTCCAAAATAATATGTAATTTGTCAACAAACAAATGTATTTGTTTTATTTCTGGCCCCACAAAAAAAGTATTTAGCACTAAATAATGTCACATTTATCTTCTGGGAAAATATGCTATGCTATGCTATGACACCCACAATTCAGCAGGAGAATGGGTCTATGGACCATAGAGCACAGAACCTGTCAGATTCAAACGAAACATCGAAGGCTACAAAATGGCCACCATATACATATGCATGGCATATATTAAAATAACACAGCAATCTTGTGTTTAATGGGTTTAAGATGAGCACCGTTTGCATAACAGCAAGTGAATGGGGTAAAATTATTGAGTGATTTGAAGCAGGCATTTTTAGAAATAGCTCAAATGTAGCTAATTGCCCTGTAATTAGTGATGCAGGGCCATTCAGTGTGAGACACGCACACACACACACACACACACACACAAAAAAACAAAAGGACAATGTCTAACTCAACTAAAGGATATCATGAGCAGCGAGTTAGCATGCCAGCGCTCCGGAGCCAAATCAGGTTTAAATTAGGGAGTAAATGGGCTAACAAAGCCTGAGGTGCAGGAGAGCGGCTTGCAGCAAACAGTCTGGTGCTGGACACAGACAGCCGAGGCAATAACTACGAATGAGATGGTACAGAAAATGCTCCGGGACACAGCTCCAATATAAGCAATCACTTTTCAAAACAGACCGTCTGCTTGCAATGACCTTTCTATGAAGGAGTAGAGGGAGAGAGATGCAGACAAAGGTTAAAAATTAAATAAAATACCGTGTGTAACCGTAACGGAACAGAATCGGCGAGGAGAGCGTCACAGCAAAGTATTTGGAGTCCCTCAACCGGGAATCTGAATCGCAGCCTCAGGGCCACTGTCCCATCAGCTCAGCTCTCCAACAGAGCATGCCAGAGCATAACCCTCTTTGCCCATAACAGGGCATGGAGGCTTCCCCCTGCCACCCTTCAACTACAACTGTAGCAGTACCCTTCCACCACACACACACACACACAATTAGTTGTGCATATGAACAGTGGTTCATCTCGATCAACTATGACAATATTCCATGTTAATGCAATGGAACTACAACGTCGTAGCTCACAGAAGTGGATGTAGAGGTTATCCATTCTCTTTCTTGGCAGAGGCGAGTGTGACGAAGGTTCAAAGGGCAGGATTTTTCTCTGATCTAATTGCAGCACGTTGCAGTGAAATGGTGGGAATTTGGTTCCGTTGCGCTTTTTGAGAAAATGCTGTAGGAAACTCGCGCATATTGGGCTGTGCAACGCATTGTCGGGGCTTTTCTTGATATTTCATACAATTCTGATGAAGTGGGGCTAGTGATTTAGCAATGGCTGGCCGCCGCAACACTGTTGACTATACCTTTAACTCTAAAACTTTATGAATAGAGGGCAAACAAGACAAGAGATCCTCAATTTCTGTCCAGAATGATCCCTGTGGATTATTGCCCCCCTCCCCTCCAAAGACAAACACTGTTCTTTACTGTTTCCACTACAGTCACACCTAATAAACAGTGAAGGGGTTTAAGATTGGAGGCCTTATTACACAATAAAAGGTGTAATGATAATGATTTTCAATATCAGAGAGACGCTTTCACAAGTTGAGATCAAACCAATGTCTTTATACTGAAGGCATTGTGCAGGTGCAGTCGCCGTGATGTCGTCAGAGATTCGGGTTGTACTTATTACCACGAGTAATGATCTCTCGACGGGCAAAGCTTACCGCTGCTTTGCCCGGCCACTAAAAAGGTCAGGGGCAAACAAACACAAGGCTCACACGTTAGCTCCTAACATGGGTCCGTCATGAAGAGCAGCTCTTCGGCTTTTGATGGAGGGATGAAGGTGAAGAGGTGTCAAAGACAGAGGGCCAACTGTAAATTGTCCCACTCTCTTCAAAACCTCTCTGCGGGCTGTGCAAACCGTTATGGGATTCATGTTGCTAATGCGGTGTTACACACCCTTGCGCCGAACAGCGGCCTAAAAATAAACCGCCAAACCGGTGGCGTCAATCAAAATGACAAGCGCCTCTAGTCAAATATTTTCACATCGCAATTGTAGAGGTCCACTGCCTCTCGTCGTTTGTAGTGCCTGGCGAGAGCATTGCCCCCTTCACCATCACTCTACCCAACAGTCTCTCAAACGTAAGCCTTTCCAATGCTTCCTCTTTTATTCTACGCTTCACTTCCCCTGCCGACAGTTGAAGGGCAATGCAGGTTTAATTTCCGACCTCGTTGAATTGAGTTTTCGAGAGTGAGAACAGTTGGCAGAGAAAATAAGGCCACACCAATAAGTAAACTTAATCTTGGCTTGCTTCCAACACTCCAAAAAAAAAAAGCATAGTGCCAGCTTTGATAAACATCCAGAGGGAAATTCAATAACTGCTTTAAGTTGAAATATGAAAACCTAGGATGGGAGGCCGATAAAAAAAGTAAACTCAATTTTCCCCTGAACACATTTTTTAAACCCTCTTCGGTATAGCAGATTCTGGAGACCCGAGAGCAGCATTTCGCATCCCACAGGATAAATGCATGAATTCCTGGTCAGGAGCGTCCCAGTGGACAGGATTCCTATCTGCCCGCCTTAGTTTAAAATTCAGAATTCCCCTGCAGGAGCTAACTTTGCTGCTGAAACAGTGAGGGGAAAAGAGGAGAGGATGGCATAAAATCATTTAATTTAGTCACAGTAGCAACAGGACATATTCCCGTCCTAGGACTGTTCCATACCCCTCCATTAGCGTTCCGGGACATTCTACCGCCAAAGCCGCAGCCACTCAGACATCAAAGAAGTGCCACAATACTCCCTCAAAGACTGGCCTCTGGTTTGAGCATCTGGACAGAGGATAAATCAATCTCTGCCTGGCTGTTTCTCCACAATGTCTGTCATGCACATAATGAATTAATATGTATTATCTTAGATGTTTGTACAATAACCTGAGATTGGTTAGCTAGGTAATTGCTGTTGTTCAAGAACAGTTCTTTTTTTTTCCAAGAGTATTTTTGTATTTCCACATGCAATATCTGAGCAGAAAAACTGTATTGCCTCCTACCGCCATGCATGAAATCCCTTGGTGGAACATACATGCACACTGTCCATGGGGTTACGGTTAACATGTCCCCCACAAAGAGTGGAAAAAACGTTTTGTGGGTTGGCTTCGAATGTTGCTGTTGAGCATGCCGTATTACAGAAACTCTTGTTTCTATGCGAAACAACAAGGTGTCCAAGGGGTCATGTGTTGAGCATGCCGTATTACAGAAACTCTTGTTTCTATGCGAAACAACAAGGTGTCCAAGGAGTCATATCCACTTAGAGAACGGCCAGTGTGACATGTATTGGCTAGTCAAGCTGAAGTTTACCGAAACAGAAACCACATGGTTGAAAACCATTCATGGCATCTTAGCTGCCATGTGGCTGCTCTTGACAATACCACCCACTCATTCCTGGCCTTGCTAGCCTAGTGCCACATGACCTAATAGCTCCCTGTTGGGAACACATATGAGATGACGGCTCCCCAGAAGCAGCCAAGACCTTTCAACTCTGGACGCTTCGGTGCCTGCGGTCGATACAGAGTTAGAACATATAAAGAAAAGGGAATTTTGATTTCGGACAGCTTTCAAGGTATCAAAGGGGAAAGTCACAGTAGGTGTTCAAGACAGTAAAACAAACTCAATTTGTTTGTTAAAATCTAAATCTTAAATTAACATGCTTTATGTTTTGAACTCATTCTAGTTAAATATTTTGTAAGTGGCTGAAACAGAGGCCTTGTTTTTGACAAAGATTATTTTTTTGAATGGCATATTGAACGTACGTACACCATAGTATCTTCTCATGATACAACATATTAAAATAGATATAATCCACCCGACTATGTTTATATAGTCCTTTTCTGATTTCGGGCAGCTGTCAAGAAATCGAGGACAAAAGGCGTTAAAGTCATAGTAGGTGTTCAGGACAGTACAAATCTTGAGAGTGAACCATTTCAAACAGTTGATATAAATCACAAATTGTCAATTAACATGCTTGATGTTTTGAAATCATTCTAGGTAAATATTTTGTAAACGGCTGAAATAGAGGCATTGTTTTTGACAAATAATTGTATTTTTAAATGGCATATTATGGTATAGCTTCTCATGCAAAAACTGTATGTCATTAAAATAGATATAATCCACTTGCCTATGTGTACATAGCCCCTTTATGTATATTAAAAGAATCTGTACCGTTACACTTCCATCAAATAGCAGTAGTCTGTTGGACCAGAGCCTTCCATTAGGCAGATAATGGAAGACATAGAAGAACATAGGGGAAGAAAAGATGAGATTGCAGTCTAAAAACAGTTAACCCCTCCCCCGTCCCGGGCACGGTCTAACAGACGAGACGACTGTTTCGTCAAGACAAGGCGGTCCCTCTTTGGGCCCGTGTTTTTGAATGAAGTGGCTAGGCAAACACTATATGCTGGTTAATGGAGGGTAGACTGTGGGAACAATCTGACAAAGCCCTTGGTTAAACAAACAGGCCGAGTCTGGCTCGTGGCAGGAGGGTAGCTCAGAGAATGGATGCTGGATTCTCGCACTTCCCCTGTGAACAATGGTCCTAGAAGTAGCTCAATGGCAGGTTGTGGCGGTCAAGTCACTTCTTATTCAACTACTTAAATTGAACATTTACAAGCTCTAGAAGGTCTGAGCTGCTTATTTCCTCAAATACATTCCATTGAAATGACTCTTGAATGAATCTTAACTACTGTGGTTCCTAAATTAATCTATATTTTGAGTGTTGAGCAGATCTTTGTTACTTTAATCTATTTTTATTTCGATTTTTGATTTAGAGGAAAAACTCAAATAGCCTGACTATGGACCTGCTCTAAACAATCACATGCAACAGCTGAATGAGTTTCTAAAGCCTTTTAAAAATAATAAACCTGCCAAATACCAAATACTTCCATTAAAGCAAAACCTCATTGCGTAACATCAGCCGCCACTGCAAAATAACTCTTGTACAGTCATGGGATAAAGAAAGAACATACATACTTTATTCATTAGAGAAACATTACTTTCTGCATTGGGGTGGCGAGCACAGTCCCCGACACATCTAACACAAACATCACATCCCTTCCGAGATGCGCATTGTAACTGTCTTTTTACGATGGCCATAAACTAAACGCGTCTTCTGGGGAGAGGTAGAGAGGATGGAAACTGAATGCTCAGAGGGACAGTTTTTATCACTTTTTTCATGTTTAGAAAAATAACCTGTAAATAAAGTGGGAGTTGGTCAAGCATCATACATTTTAGGATTAGGAATAATGCAGACAGATAGTAGGTAGCCACTTATTCACTTCAAGATCCATTCAGTTTGTATTAGAGATATTTAAGAACGAATGTTAATCAACATTATCATACAGGCCTTAAAATATAAGGAATGGAAATAAACTATTTAGATACAAACATAATATTTGACATTATCCTAGTTAATATCATCACATAATACAGTAGTAATAATAATAATAATAATAATATCAGATATTTTGTCATATCACTCAGTCCCAAATATCAGTAATAGTACATACAAATACCCATAATAAAACAGGAGAAAAAAGGCTTGAACTTTAATAATCCTGCTTTTTCTGTCCCTAGAGCACCAAATGTATAGCCTCGCGAGATCAGGATGTTTTGTGAGCTTCAGTTTAATTTCGCCGTGAGAATCAGTCTGGAAAGTCTCTGAATCATTTTGAATGTGTCCGAGTAGCATTTGAACTTTCCAATCATCGTCGTGTTGATAGCTATATGGGTGTGGTTTAGGTGCACCTACAGCAAAAATGACCAGTTGGTTCATCCAATCAACTGTATTTTTGAATTGCGCTGGTTAAAACAGAGGCTAAGACTTGAACCCATTTAGAGGAACTAATCTTCAAAAGACAAAATAATTCCTCAGCCTCAAAATACAATATTATTATTATATATTATTATATTCAACACATATTGAAACACATTGGAAGCCAAACGGCTTTGTTGTTGTGAACGGTGACCGGCACTTTGTTTATGTTCCTAGTTATAGCGCCAGCGCTGTGTAGAAATTGTGGATTTGTTTTAAAGCACATACAGCAAACGGTAATGTAGCAAAATGCAAGGAGATATTTGGTGAATTTGACAAGACATTGCTATCTTACAACTAGCTTGCAATAGCTACATTACATTTAACATTAGATGCCACATACAATTAAATTGACTTAACATTACAGATTTTATAATTATGCTCCTCCAGCGGGTTTCCACATTATACCAAGGCTGTATCAGGGGCAGATTTCCACAAACCTCCATCATTTCAGTGTGTCGGTGAGAGCGAAGAAAGGAACAAAAAAAACATAGATCCCAACGAGAGACTTGCCAAGAATGATTTTGAGGGGAGAAAAAAAAACAAAAAACAGTTGTGCTGATGTGCTATTAATAACTGTCGAGTGATACGTTATACAAATATCTCAGCAGAACTGATGGTCCAATGGTTTCTCAGCACAACCGCAGGGCTATAGAGGGGCGAGAACAACAGTAAATGCCAGACAAACATTTCTAAATATTTTGGCACTGAATATTTGACTACATTGTGCTGCACAAGTACACAACCATATTTATTGCTGCCCGTGTTAAGTAGAAGTAAGTAAGGGATGAAATACAGGGAAAATCTTCACTCAAAAATAAATCTAAATAAAACGTGTAACTTTTACTGCCGAAACGGTTGCAGCCGAACTGACCGAGCCGCTAATGAAACTGTGCACGTTACGAATACACACGCAGACCTGATAGAAAAAGTGTGATCACACACATGAACCACTCAAGTATAAGGGAAATGTCTGGAAGGAATGCTGAACATGCTGGTAATAAACCCAATATGAATGCATAAAACCCTTCTTCATATGGACTGACATGTTTAAAAAATAAATTTTAAAATAAAATGTAAAAAAAAAAAAAAAAAAGGGAAAACCTTTAACTGTGAGACATCTTTTTTTTTGGCAAAGAGCCAGTAAAGGTTGTGATATTTATTAGCTTGGAGGGAGTGTGGTATGCACAAAGGACTAACTGTGGATGGGATAGATCGTCTCATGTGCATGTAATGGGGGTCTGATGTCGCTAATGCAATGAAAACAGGGGTTAAAAAGATTTACATTGAATTTTAAAAGCCAATGTTTCACCCCCACCCGTGAAATGATATGCATTTCCATCTCTGCATATTAATCTGGGGGAAAAAGATAGCAAATGGAAGATAGTGGGGGACGGTAATTTAATAATACACCAATGAAAAGTGGTCTCCGTGAAATGTAGAGCTCCATTAACGTGCAGCATTGTACTAAGTCAGAGAAATGGAGACTTGCTGTTTGTGGCTAATGTCATTAAAGTGGTCATGCTGTCATTCAACACATACTTGGAGCTTTTCACCTTATACTGAAGCAAAAAAAAGGACTGCATTGTGTGATTATAGTGATTTAAAATGCTTCTTACAGGTTTTAGCACATTAACGTCAAGAACAAAATTAAATGTACATAAAATGAGTAACCAGGTAATGTATAAAAGTGGCAACAAAGTTACAAAAATTGTTCCACTATGGAGTTTTATATTCTCAAATACAAAAAGTGTTCCACTATGGAGTTTTATATTCTCAAATAAATGGGTTGTAGTTGATGTTTTCGTTCCCCCTCTTCCAGTACTGCGATTCCTGCCATACCCAGCCCTCCATTACAGACAGTAAACAATAGCAGGAAAGAGGTTTTTATGCTTGGCTTCAGTTTGTGGTAGAAACTTTATCAAACATCTCTAACGTGGATCTTAACAACCTTTATTTAGCCCCCCGATGACTCGCTACTTCACCAGGAGACCCTGGCCATGAAAACAAACACTCCCGCAGAAAATGTTTCCAACAAAATAAGAAAGTATCTGCCAAAATGGACGCAAAAGTGAAATTTGGATTTCTCGCCTTTCACAAATATGCCTTTCTTAAATACATGCCAGAAATGTAGTTCTATACTGCAGGAATTGTAAATGTATTTCCTGCTCTCTTTCAACCAGGCACCGAGGGACGTTATCAGTACATTCCAGCCACCAAGTCATTGTGAAACAATTATACCATTTAAAAAGGCATGAAATATTTTGAGGAAACACACGCCACACCTTGAAATCTTTACATTAATCGCAGAATCTTCTGGTACTGTTTCATGAATGATCCTTCTATGACTGCTGGTTGGCGTTCCTTATTTCACACCAACCAGAGGATGACAAAGGAGTTGGTAGCCTCTGTCTTTAGGTTAAATGTATAGTATTCATACTGTAGTAAACAGATTACATGAAAAGAACAACAATGTGCTTCTAATTTTCCATGCATAAACGTAAACCAAACGTAAGGCTAAACCCTGGCTATACATTAAACATTTAGCACATGACATTTGCAAAGCTGTTTGCCCTCTGGCAGCGCCACGCCACACATAACCTTGGCAAACACACGTGTTTAATGGCAAATGGGAAGTAGATAATTGCCACAGCATGACACAGTTTACATACTGATGTTTTAAATCAGCCACATTAAACAGCGTTAGGACGTGATTAATGGCTGCACTCTGATTAAATGTGCAAAGCGAACAGGGACCTTTCTTCAGTTTTCACACGCTCAAAATGGACTCCCAACTGTCACCGAATGCTCAGCCAGCCACCATCCCAGAGAGAAGCATCTGGCCTGCACATACACAGATCCTACATTCTTTCTGGCTGTGCCAAAAGCTTTTAGGGATGTACACCGCTTGATGCACGAGTCAGTATAGCGTACAGTACCGTGCCAAGAGCAGTTCAGTTACAGCTAAGGCAGAACCGCCGGCCTGATGATTTGTGCCACTCAAATCAGTGCATGCACAATCTAACTGTCCACAAATGTTTTTCGCCTGAACATTGACAATTATTACAATTCCCACATTGTTAGGCAATTTACAGTGCTGCTTACAGCTACAGTTTTTAGGCAAAGAAAGACATTGTGATTCATGCTCAACAGTGAAACACCCAGAACAGTAGACTGTAGTGCCCCCAAAAACTAAGAAAGGATTTTAAGGGTAAACAAACGATAAAAAGTGGGAATTTGTACAGGAAGTTATAAGGTCAAAAATATTGTTCTTGCTTCCAGTTCAAAAGGATGTAAAAAAAGTTTAATTAGTAAATGCAGGTATCTCTGGTGCAGAGACATGCTACTACTACATAACCAGGGAGTTTTCAAGAGGTAAAGTGCCTTTAGTGTCAACAGTGTGTCTTGCTGAAATCTGCAAAGAGCCAGTTCCATTCAACATGATTTATGTCTGTCCTGACTGTTATTAAAAGGCAAATGCTCCCTAAAACAAAATCCATATAGGGTCAGTTTACTGCACACGCACACACAAATAAATAATTTTAAAAGCCTTTAATCTCACATTTCTATGCATTTATGACACTTCTAATTGACAACCCCCCCTCCCATATAACAGTGTATTTCTCCTTAACTTACTATAAAATTACCCCGATGTATGCATGGCATGCATTAATATTTACATAGGGATAAGACATGTTACACAGCTTATAGCACAGCTTATTATAAGTCATCTTAAATGGTCACAGCAGGGTGAGGGAAAAATAAAAAGGTTGTGGGGAGACAGACAATAAGTAATGCCTCTGCTGGCATCTTTCACAATCCAAGACATAGGGTGGAAGGCTGCCACTGTGCCCCAGAGCACCAACGTGGCCCGGGCGAATGCATTGGGCATTTGGCTGGAGCAGGATGAGGCACAGCCATCTTCATTTGATGGCTGACGCGAACGGTAGGATTTGTGTTTGCTATGATTTGGAGGTTTATCTTCAATATTAATCTATTTATTCATCATGCTATGATTGTTTTACTAAACTTGCCGCCATAGAATTTGCAATGTATACCGCCTTGTAGGCCTATATATACACATGTAAATCACAGCTATACTCATTCTTTTTCATGTAAATGTGATTGGCCAATTAACGCATATTTGCTTAATTCCTGCAATGCCTTTTTGGCTATTTCTGATTATTCATTATATTAGAATCAGTACAATTATATACCATTATCACTGTAAATTATCCATGGTTTCAAATACATTTAACTATTAATAGGTAATTAATATTACCTATAATGTTTGTAGTCCCCACCTCCTAATAATAACCGATTCAACCCATCAAACTGCTCCTGTTCCAGTAGATGGACATCCAGCATTTGCAACATTTTTACATTATTTCAAATTGTGTTGAGTATAAAATGTGATACATTTCATTTTACGGGGAAAAATATAAAAATCATCTGACGTAAAACAGCAGTGACAAAAACACTCAGAACGGCGTTTTGCGTTCTGAGTGGTCTGAGCAGTTGTATCTTATCATTTTTATGGTGCAGGTTGAGGCAGAACAATGACTCAAACCCAGGGCCCCCTATACAGTCCTAAACCCACCCCGTCTACAGAAACCACAGGCCATACACTACATTTCCTACTCTCTATAATCCGTAGTATTAAAGGATGGATCTCATCTAAAAAGACTGCTTTTTTTAAAACTTTGTTTAACTTGAGGTGTAGGCTTAATTGCGAAAATGTACAATTATACAGTAGACAAAACGTAATATAGCATAAGATAGCCTCAAAAACAGAACTACAAAGTGAATTCAGCTAAAATTTCTCAAATATAATAATAGAAAAAGTAGTAAAATAAAAAAAGTTATGATCCAGTCAATTAGGCATATATGTGGATTGTAATTCCTGCTCTGTGCCACAGAAAGAAAAACAGAAAACATGTAGAGGACAAAAAGCTTTTCAATACTCAGCCCCTATAGCTATACACACCTCCACTAAATAACAAGCATTAGGGATGGGGGTAAACTAAGCAAACCCGATACATACATAGTTCAAAAAGATAATTCATCACTCATTTGGGTAAAAAGGAGGGAGGCAGATCATTTTCCACCTCTTTTACACTGCCAAAAACCAGAAAACCCAAATGGTAACGAAGGTATCCTACTCAGTTACTCAAATCCTCTTTAACCCCAAACAGCAATCCACATAAAAATGTGCTACAATGTCAACAGCTATGCAAACTTTAATGACACGTGATGTTTGTCATCTGCAATGGCATTCGCTGTGAGATCTAGATGCTGCTACAGAGGGCACACAAAAGATGTTCAGATGCATCTTATTGATTTATTGCCATATGTGAAGCCTAATATACGGGTGGTCAATTCAACGAACTACAATATATTACAGATTAAACCTATTGCCAATATTTAAATATTTAAAGAAAAACTCAACCACTGCATGAATTGACTGCAAGAAATATCACATCCAGTTGACAGACAGTTGGTAATCCATCAATAGGATACTATTAGGGGGCTCCTTTGTCTTCCAATGAAGTCAAATCTCGTTGAATGGGCTCTCCCATTGCCACTAACGGTGAAGAGAGTGCTTAAGGGACAATGGAGAGATCATCCAAACCAAAGATAGTTTAGGCCTACATGAAGAGTGGCTTAATTTACACAAAGCTAAATTTTAGGACAGTTATAATTTTAGATCGAACGTGTATATGGAGTTGTGGATGACCAAATTGTGTATAACGACCAGAGACACGGATAAAACGCATGTGAAACACGCATATGAAAACGAAGAGAGGGATAAAGTTAAGTCACATTTCTTACCAGTTGCGCTGGGCTCTAGAATGATGTAGAGAACTACGACAGTCCACAGAGCCTTTGCTTGACATCTCCGCAGACGATGGCTCACTGATTCCCGAGTTGGATACATTCCTCCGGCTCAATACTGGTCTACGTCCCTTTCCACATCCACTGGAGCGATAAACACGTGCAAACGGGAATTTCGGAACAACAAGAAATAAATGTCCCTCGGTAGCCTACCTAGTCCGTATTTTCTACTCAAAGAGAAGGAAACACGTGAACCAGTGAGGTAAAAGCACGAATCACTTTTCCTAGTCCGCGTCTCCCCGCTCCTCTTTCCTCATTGAGTCCCAGCGGTTTTCCCTGTAACTGGGAGCGCAGCGCTTCTAACCAACTTCAACGAGAAGGACTCGCACCCATAGCCACATGGCTCTGATTACTATGACACGTGTCGCCACCTTGTGTTCATTATTTGGTATTACCAGGAAACAACAACTGGAATTCATTTACAGAAAAATATACAGCGTTCTTTTTCAATTATTCGCAGTGAGTTTGATCAAAGATCCTTCTCACGCTATAGATTTTCTCAGTACTGGAAATACTATACTATACCTTTATCTGGCCGTGTGCCTGTCGACAATCAAGTAGCCCATAGCCTATGGCTACTACATAAATAGGCAGTTTTTCTCAATTTAACATGAAAAATATAATTTAAATGAACCACAGTTGTTTGTCTAACAAGTATCAGTAATAAAATAGGCTTATAAATTGTTATATTGGCCTACTTATCCTTGTATTATTTAAATATATTTAGACCATTATTGGCCATACTGTGCAGTAATCTCATAATTATTTTCCAACGTTCTAGATTTATATTTTGCACAATCAGAAATTAATGGAAAGGTTTACTTAATGTACAAATACATTGTTAATTATTATCAATGATACATTATTATGAGAAATTATTATTATTAGCCTATTATTATTATTAGTAGTATTACTACAGATAATGTGATATATTCATCAGTCATGTATATCAGCTAACACACACACAGGACACACTCTTAAGATTTTTTTTTTTGTGTCAATAAAAATACACCACTCCACTCTAAAACACTATTAACATATCACCACTAAAACAGTCTACTATAATACTGTGAGTTTAATTAGCTAAATTAGTGAACTGCAAACATTACTCAGATCACAATTGTGTTATGTGTGAAATGCTCATGAAAAGATAATGTTGCCTCTATAAAACAGGAGAAATTAAGACAATAGAAATTTGCTTTGGAAACAGGTGTAGGTCATAACATTTATTTCACACAACACAGAACACATTTAAATTAACAACAACAAAGGGCCCCCTATCGACATCACTCTCAGAAATAAGTGTCTTATTTTATTATGTTACTTAAATGAAAAGGTTACTGTAGTCTATTCCAAATGATAGCTACAAAAACAAATATTATGCACTTGAATTGTTTCCCCTTGAACCTGTTGATGTAGGTTACCATACACTTATATTGCAGCTATTATGTTTTCTTCAAATCATAACCTACCTAATCCATATTTAGGCTTTTTCTTTGTAATAAAGGGTCGTAAATTGTCCAGCATCCAACTCAAATAAGACATGTCCAAGGCGCTGGTCAAATATGTAAATTACTATCTTTGATGTCTATTATTTTTTTTCGTTTATTTTTCTGCTTAAAATAAGTTAGGGTTGATAACGCAACCAAGCAACGGCGGCCCTTTCTAAAACCGGAAGAGGACAGGGGGATTAGGGGTCGTGAAGATCTCTTTTGAAGAGGATATCCCCCAGGCTTTGAGAGACAGAATCTCTTTGTTGTAAAGGTGATGATGTCTCAGGTCGGTGAAGGGAATAAAAAGATAAGTGATGGTGATGGATTTTCAAATCCAACGGGCACGTTTTCAGTTACCTCGAAATCGCTCTTTCCTGATCTTCAGAGGAGTGTAATCACAGTGTCTGTTCATTCACCCCCGTGGAAATGTGTTAGCACTTAGCGCATGCTTCAATCAGCAGAGAACAGAAGACAGGTTCCGCCACAGTTCAGACATCATTTAACGGCTGACAGAGTAATAGTGATCTCACTGCGCCACACCCCATCGACCTCAACCCTACATGAAGGTCCATCTTTACATCTAGCCCATGTAGTCAGGGATGGGCAGTATTTATGACGCATGTATTTAAATGTGTACAGAGAACTGCTACATTTTGAAACTATTGGACAGCCATTAACCAATCAGCATTACTACAACTGTTTGCATAGCTTCATCTAACTCTACCATCTTATTGAACACTTAAATGCATAGCTTCCAATGTCATTGCATTTAGCTACTCGCACTGGCTGCTGATTGGTCCACCATCGGTGTGAATGCAAAAGTGAACACTGTTTCCAGACTGTAATCTCAGCAAAAATGTAGTTTGGAGCAATAGTCAGGTGGATCTTTAAACACAGGATTTATTTTCAGTGCCCGCACAGAACAGACAATTGGTGGACTGTGAGGAGATTTTCACTTTTGACAAAATGTGTATTAGCTTACAATCGCTTACCACACATTTAACTGGTTGCATATGTATGTCAGATTTGTTAAGCAAAGAAAAGTAGTTGTGTGCTTGCAAACATTGTCCACTAAAGGTATAGTCATTGTGGCAAAAAACATAAAGATGATCTGATTCTGGCTTAGAAGACCCTGCCCACTACATTTTGGTTTGCTTGGCTGCTCTTTACATTTTTTTATGTATTAAGCTAATAATTTTGTCAAATACAGTACATATTTACTCACAGTTGGCTAGCTACCCATATTGTGTACATGCTGATCAAATAATGCTGTTTCTACAACCTGGCTCTGTAAATAATCCATCCATCCATCCGTCGTCATCCGCTTATCCGGAGTCGGGTCGCGGGGGCAGCAGCTTCAGCAGGGGACCCCAAACCTCCCTTTCCCGAGCCAC